>JAGVSQ010001205.1:0-30809 GCA_022683975.1 Rhyacophila evoluta | reverse complement strand
TTTTTATTGAAAATATACTTTTTACGTAAAAATGTCTCGAGTGGTAAAGGTTAATTTAATAATTTTAAATAAACAAATTTTGCATTTTTTTATATTTCCAGGAACAGTTCATACAAAACAAGACTTGCTTGATTATTTGACATGGACATACTTCTTTAGGAGACTTTTGCAAAACCCTTCGTATTATAAGTTGGAAACGTTAGAGCCACAAGATGTCAACCATTACCTGTCAAATTTAGTTCAAGGCGCTTTGAACACTTTAGTATCTGCTGAATGTGTAGAAATCCAAGAGGTATGCATAGATGAATAAAAAAAAATATGTATAATATATTTCAAAAAAAAACGCTCACAAAAAAAATAAATTGTGATAATTTTCAAATATTTACAGGATGACAGAACAATTACCAGTACTTGGATGGGTCGTATAGCGTCATACTATTATCTTTCACACCAAACTATGAGCCATTTCTCAGACAATCTTACTTCTGATCTTAAAGTGGAGGAAATGTTAAAAGTTCTCAGTCATGCTTTTGAATACAATCAGTTGCCAGTGAGACATAATGAAGATTTACTAAATGGGTACAATCATTATTTTTTATAATATTTATAATGTTTAAATTATTTGCTGTTATACGCTGTTGGAAGCCATTTTATAATATTACAATTACATATAGTTTTATAACTCCAGTAACTTTTTATGTCTGTACATGTGGAATACCTAATACTTTTCCCATACATGTATCAAGATATTGTTGATCGGCATGCAATATCGTGTTAGCAATATAATAAAAAATTGTGCAGAAGAAAAAAGAAATGTGATACATTATATTGGTGAATGAAATACATCATACAAATAATAATTCAAGTTTTCCCTAAAAACTGTAATTTAGCATTACATTCCATACAAAATGGCATTCCATGAAAATGTATATATGTAAAAATACAGATCTAAATTCGAATGCCATGAAAACATAAATTTCAGTAAAATAGTCACTAACGCAGTATTGCATGCCTAAGGATATTTTTATCTTTCGTTATATTGATAGTATATTAAAATTTTAAACTTGAAATTAATGCAGTTTTTTTTGTTGGTATCATGGTAGACCTCGCTACTTTTTAGCAATGTACGAATTCGTATGCTCACACATTTTCGTGTACATACATAGGAAAGTATTTATTTACGGTTTTGAGTTTTGCCATATATGGTGGTTTGGGCAAATCATGATATTTTATCATTTATTATTTTTTCAGAGAACTTGCAAAACTGTGCAAAATAGCTGTTGATCCATTGACACTAGATTCCCCTCACACAAAAACGTTCCTGTTGCTTCAAGCCCACTTCTCGCATTTAAATTTACCGTGTACAGATTATCTGACCGACCTCAAGTCTGTTTTAGATCAAGCCATTAGGATATTGCAGGTAATATTATTATTGTCTGTAGATATAGACTGACAATATTCAAATGAAGCTATTAATTTTCAAAAAACCATTTTTAATATAATGAAAAGCATTTAGTTTGACTATTTCTAATACAGATTTTCTTATAGTCACTAGAGTTCATGCGCAGGATGGTTTCATCCTGCAACCTATAAATAATCTCTTGTGTGGCAAAACTAGGTGGAGAGTTATGATGAACATTGTGAGGTTGGAACGTAAGAAAGTAGTGTCACAGAACCACATGAATTTTATTGTGGTAACATGTGTGGTGTACTCAAAATTTTATATTACAGCAGTAAGATTATTATTTTCAGGCAATTATAGATGCATGTGCAGAACGAGGATGGCTTTCGTCGACATTGCAAGCACAGCTTGTCATGCAGATGATCATCCAAGCACAGTGGACAGATGAATCACCTCTCATTTCATTGCCGCATGTGGAATCACATCACCTCTACATATTCCATCTGATGTCAAAGTCTGTGAATAAACCTTGTACGGTCCCAGCGGGCCTCAAGATAGCATGTCGAAGAAATTATGAGTGTCTAGCTACATCACTTGGAAAAGAATTTGAAGATAATCAAATTAATGACATTTACAAGGTACTTATATTTTATTTATTGTTAATATCCGACTTTATCCACCAGCTTGCCACTCACGAGTTCAAAATTATAGCTTTTTATCATATTATTTTTTAATGTATTTGTATCCACAGCATGAGCATAAAGGGTTAACCAAATGGCTAATGACCAATCTTCATAAAAATGAAAATTTTCTAATATAAACAACATAAAAGTTCAAATACTTTGCGTTGATGCAGAGTTAGTAGTTTACTTTTTTGTTTAACTTCAATACTAGATTGAATTTATGTATGCTAAAATAATATTTCCTCAATTGTTTAACTCTGCTATGTTAAAAGGTAATATGCAGCTGGCCAACATTAAATATAAAGCTGTATGTACGAGGAATGTGGAGTGACAGTCCAATGGAACAGAGTAGATTAGTTCCCCAGCCTACCCAGAGAGATGAGTGGTTTTCTGTACATGCTAACCAGGTACACATTAGTTTCCATAGCCTTTTTTTTAAATTTAAAAATTGACAGCTCTTCCACAAACCAAAATATTGATTTTATGCAGTCATCACAAATTAATTTCTATTTGTATGTAGTGAACATGTTTTTAACTATATGGATATCATATTTTGTTTTGGTTAATATTTTATATACATGTCCAATTAATCATAGGATTACACTTTGGTCGTTGAAATCTCCCGGCAAGGGGACAGACCCGCTGCAGTTCATTGCCCACATTTTCCAAGGGGAAAAGATGAAGGCTGGTTCCTCACTCTTGGCTCAAAAGAATTCAAAGAGGTACTGGCTCTTAAGAGAGCTAATTTCCGAGGTACCAAATCAACACAACTGATTAACTTCTTCACTCCATCTAGACAAGGTAAAGCAAATATGCACATAACGTCACCTCACGATTTGTGTTCAATTATTTTTGAAAAATATTTGATAATTTTCTTTGATATTTTCAGGTCGCAACAATATAACACTGTACATTTTAAGTGATTGCTATGTAGGCCTTGACCAAGAATATAATATCCAATTGGATGTGAAAGAAGAATTAACTGAAGTAAGCTACTGTGATAACTCAATCTCACCACCCGAAAAATAACATGATTATAGAGATTAAATTATGCTAACCACAGACAATTTATGCAAGAACAGCTATCTGTATCATGCTGTGATATTCAAAGACAAATAAACAATTCAATGGAATTTTTAGTTTTTTTTATTTTCACACAATTGTTATCAATTACTTTCAAAAGTTAATATCTCTTTGAATTAAGGCATAAGAAAATATCCTAATATGTATATATGAATATCAGACAATGAGATAATTATAATAAAATACAATTGAAAAGGCTTAAGAAAATAAATATCAACAACTCTTAGGAAAATTTATTAATATTAAATGCTAAATGTATGTTTGATGGAAAATATATTATAAATACTTACTTATTACTACCTATTCGAATGTCAACGAGCAATAAAAATATAAAAGAAAGCTATTTTAACAGAATACAACAATAAGGTTAATAGTAGTTATATTACAATAGACTGGACTACGCAGTCAATACGATGTCACCTTATTTGAAGAAAAATTGCAATGATTTTATAGTCTGATTAAGAATATATGCATAAAAAATTGCTTCAAATGGCGATATTAAAAAAGTTTGGCAAATTCTTTTTTCATAGGAAGTGTTTATTTAAAAAAAAACAATGGATCAAATGAAACTACGCAATCTATACCTCTTGTTAGTGAGCATTTCTGAGAATAGACCGAATATTAAAAACACTCCAGATCGGAATATTTTACTGGACGGAGGAAAAATATGGAATGAAGCGAAACATTTTTTTATGGCAAATAAATGCAATTCAGATATGTTTATGATATTATTTACAATTTTATTTATTCAAAATATCGTATATAAAAATCAGTTAATCGACTCGACAAATAAATAAAAAATTAGAAAATTTTACATGTATCATTAATTCAAAAAATATTCCAATGACATACATATACTGCAATATTAAATAACAAAATGGAACATTCATTCAGCTAATAACAGAATAGAGAGAATGATCAATGTTCAGATTTCTGGCAGAGCCTCAGATTTGAAATAATATTTACAGTGCAAAAATTTCATGGCAGCTTTGGAAGCTAAATTACTTTAGGATAACTTACTTTCGATCAAGGATATCTTAAAAAATGGATTAGCATTTTGGCAATGAATAATTTTTAACACATGATCGCATTATGACAGCATTAACTAGTCAAAGAGATTGTTAAAGACACTGGTTTCGTTAATAAATTATTGAAGGGTTTATTTATATTATCACACGAAAATTGATTAGTAAGAATTATATCGTTTTTGTTGGTTATAAGAAAATGCTATCTCCAATCACAAAGTACTAGATATCTACTTTCTCAAGTTTTCATATGCTTACATATTTTCTTAAAAATCAATTTATCATCACTTTTGGTACTAGTTGAAAAAAAATTATATAGAAGTGATTATACAGATTTTTCAAATTGCTATTCCATCTTATCACTCTTTCTTTGCACGGAAGCATTAATCATTTGTTGTTGTCTTTTCAAAATAGCATCTAATTGATCTGAAAATGCATCGAATGAAAATTTAATTTCAAACCGTTTCCTTCCTGCCTCTCCCATTCTGTCTCTAAGGTTTTGATCCATGACTAACCTCTTGATGGCTGTAGAGAAACTGCTGGCATCAGGTTCGCATAAAAATCCTGTGACCTGCTGAACAATTGTTTCCGTTGGTCCTCCAGAGTTAACGGCGACTACAGGTTTCCCAAAGAACATTGCTTCTAATGGTACAATTCCGAAGTGTTCATTTGACGGTGTATAAATAAGAACACTGCAATGATGTAACAGTGACATTTTTTCTTCATCTGTAGGGGATTTTAAGAATGTTATCTTGTTTAGTAAATTTAAACCAGATGCCATATTGTACAGCTCAACATAATGTTCAAGATTTTCAAGATTTATTTTATCATAACCCCCTGCCATTACCAGGTGAACTTTTTCCCAAACATCGTCAGGCAAATTATCTTTCAATGAATGAAGCCCTTGGATTGCTAGGCCCAGATTTTTTTTTCTCTCATATCTGTTAATTGAAAGTAGTATGATGGAATCGGAATGAATATTCAAAATACTTTGTATGGGTTTCAAGTCAGTCCTTTCAAAATACTCAGTGTTAATGGAAGGATAACAAATGTCTGGTATTTCAGTAATGCTTTTAAATGCATCTTTGTACACTCTTGCTGTATATTTACTATTGACCAACACCTTATCAGCTGCTGCAGTGCTTTTCTCTTCCATCCAGTTAAGGGGATACCGATAGATTTGTTTCATAATTCCCCCCCTTGAAGTTAATAACTTATCGGGATGGTGGCAATAATATATAACTCGACAGTTTTGTTTGGCCATCTTCAGAAATGGAATACACACTGATATTAGATCACAAAACACCAGGGAAGGTTCTTCAATAGGAATCACATACCAAGCTAGATATATAGCGGCAAACACCATTCGAATATATGCACATACGGCCTGAAATCTTCCGAAAATCGATCTCGGTATCCAATCAGCGATAACGGTAACGGGCAGAGTTCCATTGCGAGTTTCTTCAAAACAATGACTCGGGTCATGGTGATTTGTATAAAGATTTACTTCGTGCCCTCTTTTTTTGAATGCAAGTGCAGCATCCACGACCAGCCTCTCAGCCCCTCCGATACCGAGATCAGGATGTAAGAATATTATTTTCACCATTTTGATATACAACTTATCACGGCTTTATCAACATATATTCTAAAATCTACATATGTATTTCGTTTCCACTATTTTTCATTCTCTCACTTCTGCCTGCGGTTCTCATTGCGGTGTCAAAACAAACCCTATACGTTAACACCGAGAAAATTAAAAAAAAAATTTGTGCTGCCAGCTCATACACACGTCTTCGGTACCTATTATAATATCCATCCGACGCCGGACAAAGTGTCTTCCCTATAATTTACTTAATTTATTTTCCACAAAAATAAGTTCATTTATTTTTTTAACGAGGTAAACGTTCTTTCAAAAAATTTTTTATTAAAAAAATATTCAGTTAAAAGTATTTCCAAAATCCGCTGGAGATTTCTATTTGCAAACTTAAAATATGGTTGCTTTGGGCCTTTGTGGAGTGCCACGTTTCACAACCGTAGAGAATTATTGGTAAAATACATACATTTAACAGGTGGCATATGGTCTTTCACAATGAATTATTAGAAAATTACTACCTACCTACAAAGATAGTAAATTGATGCCGTGCTGCAAAGATTTATTTATACTGGCAATATTTTAACCAGTTAATCACACGTCAGTTTCGTCACCATAGACTAAATAACGTTTAAGCAATTTGAAGGATTGAATTCGATTCGTGATCTTACCGGTTCTGTTAGTAGGTATTAATTGATTTTAAATATGCAATTATTGAATTATTTTGTGCTCGTAATACTATGCGTTGCAGTCATTGTTGTGGCTGACGATAAACCGAAAAAGAAGTTACAAATTGGTGTGAAGAAACGCGTTGAAAACTGCACTGTCAAATCAAAAAAGGGCGATCTACTACATATGCATTACACGGTAAAATGGCAATCTTATTTATTTCAAATGTATTCTATAAAAAGTAATCAGAGAGCTCTCAAATCATCCACTCCATATTAGAATAAAAAAGTAGTATACCATTGATATACCCGCTTCAATAAATCTCCTATATTACACTGCAAACCCGAACTTCTAATAACCCCATCGTACTGCAATACTACTTGGTGTTTTGCTTGTGAATCTATTGATTTAATAAGTTTCGAAGTCATGATCGTACTTTCTATTATGAATACAGTTACGTTTGAGGTAAACATCTTGATAGCAGTATATTCAAGGCACTTTACTCATTTTCAGGGCACCCTTGAAGACGGTACCGAATTTGACAGTTCTCTACCTAGAAATCAACCACTTACTTTCACTTTAGGATCCGGGCAAGTGATCAAAGGGTGGGATCAAGGGTTGATGGGAATGTGCGAAGGAGAGAAGAGGAAGCTTGTTATTCCACCAGAACTAGGATATGGTGCATCAGGGGCTCCACCAAAAATACCTGGGGATGCAACTCTTAATTTTGAAGTTGAATTAATCAAAATCGAAAGAAAGGATGAATTTTAATATATATAAATGTAACTTTTTTAAATAAAGATATTTTTTTCTAATCTGACATTGTTTTATTTATAAATGAAAAAAAGTAATTACTTCAGTGAACTTTAATCAATTTATATTGAAATACCATTTTCTTTAAAATTGATGAATAGTTATTTTAGTAAATTAGATGTTTATCATTTACATTAAGTAATTCTAAACATACTGAGAGAACCCAGGTTATTTGAGTTCCAGATAAATATAAATGCTTTTATAATTGGGTTGTGATGAATTGTATTATAATATGATTGATTAAATCCTTAATCTATGGATTTCAAGATCACCAGAAAAATTAATATCAATTCATAATTTAATTAATTCAATTCTAAGTTTTGACTTTAAAAGGTAATACAACATGCAAGCCTAATACTTTTCCACTAATTTTTTTATTTTATGTTCCTTCCGAAAGTGGAGCATATGAATTTACAGTGTGAAGATATCCGCTCTAAAAGTAGAGTATACGGATATCCGCAGTATGAAGACATGTCTCAACAGATTATTTTTCACAAGAATGATTCGTCAAAATAATTGCTGCATCCAATGGCCATCCAGTCTTGCATATTTGAATTTTTAACCACTTGATCGCCACGAGTTAAAATCAAATTAACATCCATACGCCACATTTAAAAAAATTAAAATAAAATACAAAAACTTGAAATAAATATATATTGTATAATCATATATTACGTATGGGAATATCGATTGTATTCAATTTTCATGGAAAACTATGATATTTTTTTCACTCAGGATTGTCGCTCAACAGTATTTAATTGTTATAAGCTTTTTATTATTGTTATATATTTTCACGTAAAACTAAGTCAAATTAAAAACCGTACTGGATTTTTTATGGTTTTATTTCAATAATTTTCTCAAGGTCTAAATTATCCTCATCTTCAGATTCTTGTTCCGGAATATTACGATCGTCTTCCATTTTGAAGTGTGAAAAATACAATATTTCAATTACACAATATCTATGTTTATAACTTCTTTTAGGAAAAATAAAATTTATCTAAAATTCATATAATACGTATAGAGTGACAAAGATTCGCTTACATATTGAAGTTGAAATACATACTCATTGAATTTGAAGAAATCAAAATAGACAAAAGACATTGCGTAAGTAATGTATTCGGAGCTTTGAGAAATAATAACAAACAAATTATATTTTCTGACAAGAGTGATAAAGATAAGCATTCATCTAATACCTATTGAAGAAACCCCAATACACAAAAGACAATGCTTAAGTATTTCATTAAACTAATAAAGAAATAGTAAAAAAATAATATGCACAATGCATATTATTTTTAATTACAGGCATGTGACACCCCCGAGGACCTCTGATAATTAATTAGTTTTATCAATATTTTAGTGTGATATATGATTCATTTATTACTATATTAAAAATAAAGTGCCCACATCTGGTGTCTAGCGTCTCAATGCCAACACAAAGCGCCAACTCATGGGCGTCTGGCGACCAAGCGGTTAGTAAGCCTGAGAGATTTGTGAATTGAATCCGCATTTCCTGGACTGCAACGTGCTTTGGCTAACCTCTACGCTAACAGGGAGACATCAAATTTATGTGACCATAAATGGTATACAATTTTATTTGTGCATAATTCTTCACAAAAAGTAAGAAAAGTTTTTATGAAAATTCACAGGTTAAATTTATAGTATGTATAAAAGTACTATGAGTAATCAGGTGAACTTAGAAGATATATATAGCGTACTTAGTAAATTGCAAAATTAAATTAAGGACACATTCTTTAGAATCTATTTTATTATTCAATATAAAGTACATGGTGAAAGATTTTTCAAATCTGCAAAACAAATTAATTTAACGATGGAAGGATATTGATACTAAAAGATTGATTATGAATAAAAGCTATTCAAAAAAAAAGGAAACTCGATCATTACACAAAATAATATTTAAAGGTCAAAACTATTGTCATTTTTACCAATACTCGGCAGCTAAAATCCATATTTACAATATACTCTTATGTTGTAGGAACAGAATTTGCACAACCAAAGAAATAATAATTATATTATTCTCATCGAGCATTATTCTGCAAATTTACTCACTGCAATGACAATTACGACATGACTAAAAATAAAAATTTTGTTGATGACAATATCATTTACTACATCACATCAATAGGACTTATACTTAAGATTTATATTTGCGCATGAGAAACAAATCGCTCATTAAAAAACAAGACAATGTACATATTCATTTATTTTACACAATTTTCAGATCAATATTTTTTTATTGCTTTTCTAATCAGTGCCATTCTTTGCTTATGAGCTTCTGTCACGGTGGCACGTTTATATGGTCGTAATTCGTCTGTTCCAAAGCCAGGAATCCACATATTCCAATTACGTTCTGAATAAATAAGAAAACATTAATATTAGATAAAAAACATCAGTTATGGCTAATTACGTCGGAGTAGCAATGAATGCTGTTTGTGTTTTATAGATAAGAGTATTTAACCGTTTTTCTATCGAATCCCTGCCCAAAAGTGAAGCATATGGATCTTCACGGTGTGAAGATGTTCAGTGAATAATCGGAGTATATGGATCTCCACATTACCAAACCATGTTTTGACAGATTTTTCATGAGAATTGGTTGTTGGCCAATTGTTCAACTCACCTTGCATCTTTGGATTTTTTAAAATACAGCAACTGTAGGAATTGAATCCGCACTCTCGCGAAGCACTATCCCACAAAGCGCGCACGCTAATCTTTCATCGAGCAAGGAGACAAATTTAACTTTCTTTAGAATTTAGAAAAAGACAAGAATCTCACATTCCTTACAAATGAAAAATATAAATTATTAAACTAAAACTATTTAATAAAAAAATATTCATACCTAAATGTAATTGGACATCTTTAACCTCTACTGTGGGTACGTGTCTATGTTTAGCCAGAAGACAAGCAGCATTCATCGTGCTGTCAATAAAATCATCAGCAAGTTGCAAAAGAAGTTCTTCAACTTCTTCATCAAGTTGTTCTGTGGGGTCTACCTCCCGAACAAGCTCTTGAAGTCGTGGCCTAGTTACAATCTGCAAGGAAACATAATTGATGTCAGTGTAAACCAAAGAAACTCAACCCAATCAACTGATTGTTTTTATATCTACTCAGAACCTACTCAGGTTCTTGACATTTCTTTAGGCAACTATACATATTGTTTCCTTGAGGGAATCTCGTTTTGCATTCTTTAATTTTCTGCGTGGTTCGAATTTTGAAATATGCAACTGTTCCGACTTTTAGTTTTTGCAGGGTTAATTTTAAGATGAAACAATTTTCTATTTCTATGGATGAGATGATTCCACTTGAAGCCGATTTTTATATGCAATCCTAGAAGGTAGGGTTATCTGGGGTTGAATTCTGCTAGACACCAACCTACATTAAGTCAAAATCTAATACTGCCTACTTGGTTATTGTCAAATTCAGTCATCTAATTAAAGTTAGTCGCAGATTTTTGGCAAAAATCGGTTTTTCTACAATAACCCAAATATCAACTACAACAATTTACTAGTTTTACCCTTCTACTTTTAACTTTAGTGAATATGTATCACGTTAAGTTTCGTGATTAACTTCGTGTGTGACCAAGGAGGTGGTAGGTAAAATTGCGAATTGACATCTCTGTAGACACGGAATTACGATATAGCCGTTTTTAAGATTGAAGTCTTTCGCTTTTTCTCATAACTGTATAATTTGTGCACTCTAACCTGCATAGGTTGATCAATCGAATTACCGCTGGTAGATTTCCCGGCCGTTTGCGACTGGTTTCCCATCGGACTATGTTGAGATGGAGATGCCTGCATTGTCGCTGATTGACTATTTGATCCTACTTGGTTTAAATTGGTGGCTACTGAAGAGTACTGAATTGCTGAAGACTGCTGATTCATTACGCCCATACTAATCACATATAACTATTTATTTATTGATATAAAATGTGATCATTCTGTATGTAATCTCTAAAAAGCTACGACGATCTTATTTGTGAGGATTGGGACAGTCTCCCGAAAATCAGCAACCCCAATAGAATAACCTCTTATATCTAGTGTCAACATCAACAACAATGTTGTTCCTTTTCTAATACACACAGCAATAGCATTGCCATGATATTATAAATAAATGAACATAGACAATAATCTTATATAATACCACGATAATAAAATATTTGGTATAATAATTTATTCTGACTAAATTATTTTAATGTATATAAGTGAAAAATTCATTTATAATCATTAATTTTAAGTCTTGGTTCTTATCTTGTAATATACCGTAAATATACCATCATGCAATTTTATGAACCCAATTGTTACCAAGTAACTTTGCATAAAATTGAAAATCTTACCAATATTGAAATTTTTATCTCATTTCACGTCACAATGATGTGTTGAATTCAATCATAAAAATAAAAGTACCTACCAAAATATACATGAAGAGTTACGAAACCATCAAGACGACAATATTGTTTGGAACTGCAACGCCGACTACTTTATTCTTTCTACCTCCTGCCACTCCCAATAGTGTCACAAAATTATTTTGTGTGGGATAAGCGGGAATATTCAAACGATATTAATTTTGATCTACATATCTACTAGTGGTGTAAAAATCGTTGCATTTATTGAATGCGTAGATGTACACATTCAAATAAAATAAAAACACGTAAGTTGTGGTGCAAGTCGTTTTATTTGTTAGAAAGACATAAAACACTTTTATCTAATATATAAATAATGAATCTTTATTAACGATGTTCACGTGAATTTTTTATCACTTATGTTTGAAAAATACTGTCCGAAGTAAGCTTCTTTATAGATTTTTTTTCGTATTTGTCTAACACTCATTAGTTTTATTGAATTCTTGTATAGTTCATGATGGTGTGCAAAAAAACAATCACGTATCGGCTACAAAAGAAAAAAGAACATAATGAGTTAGGATAAAATACAGATATATAGAAATGCTCAAGTAATTTTGCCGTGAGAAGTACTTAGTTTTTAATCATTTTCACAGTAATATTAGACTATTGAAAATATGGGATTCGAAAATATTTTTCTGGTGCTTAGTTACTAAGGAGTAAGTAATGACAAGTCTTGTCACATGAGCTACATTTTCAATACTTTAAATTTGCTGAATTTAGTACACGCAGTTCTTTCACTAGGCGCATATAGATATATTCATGTTTTGTGGATACATTTGTTATCATCGTGCTAACTTAAGTGTTTTCGAAAGCTGCTTTAGGTTTACTGTTTATGGCTCCGTCTACAATAACAAGACGGCATGACCCTTTTGACTACAGAGATTTTTCATAGTCCTACTGAGAAAAGTATACATTTATAATAAATTGTATTTTATAGTATAAATGGTTTTATTTTTTAACATTCTTTCTAAATTATTCACTGTGCGTGAGCATTTATCTTTAGTCTCCAAAATCTCTAGAATATCTGGACGTTAATAATCAAAACAATCGTTTTCAATATTTGTCGCTATCAGAAACAACAGTACCTACATATTCTATATTGTTCATTAAATTTCAAAGTCCGCTAAAGTCACGAGTTCAATACTTTTTACAATAATATTTCTGGCAACCTAATTAGATCGAAATGAAAAATTTAAATTTGTCGGATGGTATTAACACGTGTTTTACCTTAAAACCATCTAATTGATCAGCATTGTATCTTGTATGAGTCCGATGTTGTTTTCCTAAACAAGCTCTGCACAAATAGATTCTATTGTCTTTGTGCCAATAGTCCCCTTGTTCACTACATCTTGTATTGCAGATCGAACAAGTATCTTCATTGTAAGGAACACATTTTATCTGAAAAATAAAATGGAATCGTAGTAAAATCGTAATGAAATCACAATAAAAAAAATCATGCACTAATTACAGACAAATTTATTATGTTTTCATCATCATCACAAAACAGATAGCATATTCATTGCTGACACAAAAGGGTTTGACAATAATAAGTGCATCAATCACTTTTTTGTTCATACGTAAATAAATATCGAAATGTGTTAAAAGTGTTTCATAACCGAAGGTCGCAATTTCAGATTTCATTGAATCGAAATTATGTTTATTTATTTAATTATATTGGGATATAGTTGTAGCGCTTAGTTTTTATTTTTAATATTATTTTTTCAAATATGAAAATGTTTTTATGTCGCATCAATTTATTTGAAGCTATCACGAATGAAAATGGATTGGTCATTTGAAAAAAAATAACAACATTACGTATTTATCCCCTCCAACAATCTCGCTTATTATATTTTAAATACTTATATATCTATTTATAACATTGTCGTCTGTTATTCGACTATTTTTTTATAACTTCATCGCATTTTTACATTCTCTCAAAATACGACGAAGAGTGGGAAATATTTTATGATGTTCTGATTTTAAAAAAATCGGTTGTTAAGTAATAATTTACCTCTACTGCTGGAATTAAAGTTCGTGGGCCTCCAAAACTATGGTAAAATTTCATTTGCATTTTTTTAGATGTCGGGTTGTATGTCCCTGGTCTAAAATAAAATAAAATACACGTTTACTTTTAACCTGCAACAGTAAATAGGATATAATATTAACTAATATTATAACTACGTTTTAACTATTAACCTGGAAAACACTGATTGTATAAATGTGGAAGCCTGGAAGTATCCAAATTTCAAAATTAAACTCAATTTCCATCAATCAATATCAGTTGACGATAGTCTTCTTAATAAGTTAGATCCACTATAATATGGGAAAAAAACATACATGTTATTGAATATGTATCTTCAATTAAACACCCACTTCAGTATATCTTTATAGTAAATTGTCATTTTCCACCAAAGCCAAGTATTTGGACCTTTACAATGTGGAGATATATATATTGTATCTTGATAACCATGTCTACTCCAAAAGTGAAGCATATCAGTCAACCCAATGTGAATACTTATGTTGGCAGATCATTTTCATGAAAATTGGTTGTTAACCAATCGCTTGACCCATCGGGGATGTAACTCTGCATCTTCGTGCTTTTTTTATGTTTGTGTATTATCCAACCCCTCCCTGCACGGGCAAAATGGTATAATGGTAGTCTAATAGTATAAGGTAACTTACTGACCCTGGATTATGATTGTCCTTTTTTTCGGGTCTCTGAGGTGTTGAAATGTTAAAAGGTGCAGGGGCACTGTGGACTCGACGGGGAGGCACTTGAGACCTGGGCGGTGGTTGGTAACTCTTGTCAGTTGGCCACCTAGCACTTCTCCCGATAGTCACCATCTTACCTTGATTCTGAAATTAAATATTTGGTTTGAAATAAAAAATCCAGTACTATTTTTTTGTAAAATTAATTATTTCATCGCAACTATTTCTGCGCGTGGAAAGTGTAAATACAAATGAATTTTCATAAGTGAATATCTTCCTCAAATGGTTGTGTTGACCAAGTGAATCTTTATACAGAGTCATGCGTTAGATCTTCGAACTGCCGCCTATTAAATGGTTTTGTTTGTAATTTAAAAAAACACAAAATATACGATTACTATTTTCATTCTGAAAATATAAACTAAAAATGCTGCTTGCACCTATATGGCCCTTTATCTTTAGCCGTTAGGTAATTCAACTGTCCTGCGAATGATATTAAAGGTGGTATCAAATGTACTAATACTAAAATATGTAATTCCACCACCAAAGTCTTTGGTATTTAGCAAAGACTCCACACTTCGTTGTGTAATTTGCGTTATCTGTATGTAATAAATATCTATTCTTCTTAACGTGATAAAATGAAGTACAAACAATTGTTTGCATGGCATTATTTTTTTTTGTTTGTGTAATAAAAAAATGTACACCACCTTCACTATTATATGAGCAAATAATTAATTTCGTAATATTGAGTTCTGGGTATACAAGTATGTATGCATAATAGTTATTCTATGACAGGACGACCCCAACTTACGCGGAGTACACGCGTGTAGTTCAACCATCTACAGTATTCATAACGCAAGTGACGGTTACTACATAATATTACAATTATTTCGTCACAGAAATCATTCCTTCTTGGATGGATGTCGACGTTTTCGCACGCGTGGAAAGCACTAGGATTCTAAGATATATATTAGATATTCACAATATTTTTCCTGGAGGAAACCTTGGGTGAATAAAAGTGAATACCTGGAGCTATAATAAATTTAAAGATTATAAAACATTTCCAAAAATTTATAAATTTCCGATAAAGTAAAATGACAAAAACTTCAATATTATTTAATACAGGTACCTCTTTCTCCGAAAAACTGTGTGCCCCTTCATGATAATATTTGTCCGGGGCAGACCCCTTTGTAGCCCCCGAGCGGATCATGAAACTAGTAAGGCTTCGACCTTTGCGAGGCAAGACCTCTCTATCGATGCTCGAGCCGAAACCAATTCTTTGTCCTCTTTCATCCAAATATCCTGAACACATTATATCACAATTTAATAATATACTCTGGCGGCTTGATGGAAATTGATGTTAAACTCAAAATTATTTAAATTTTATTTGATCGTTTTTATACAGTTATACGTCAGCATATGTCAGTGAATTCTTTACATCATTTGTGTATATACATCAAGTTGACAGGATAAACTTAACCATTTACAGATGTGATGTCTCGGTTGGCGATAATAAAAACTAATACTTTTGACGACCGAATGGTAAGTCGACATAACTACTGACCAATATTTTGAATCTATAATACAGAATTTATTATAATTCAGCGTATTTTGATGATATTAGTAATGTAACAAATCTCATAAGAGCTTGTCCTTATTTATGATAATCATAAAAAACATACTCAATAGAAGCCTACTATTTTAACAACTGGGTATTCACATCCGCATATGTATATTGAAAATTTACATATACGAATTCGAATTAGAAGTAACGAATTAACTTGAAACGTTTTGTGTATTTAGTTGTTTTATAACGACAATAATAATATTTTTAAATCTGCAAAGATTACATATGCGCATTAAAGGCAGGGTAGGGGTTATTTTAATCGCTCAATCCAGGTTCGAGTCCTTTGGTGCGTTTACGTGTATATTTTCATGCCGTATATTGGGCCAATGCATCGATCAAATTAATGAATAATAATGGAGCCTGTTATATCAATATGGACAAAAATTATTCGAAATTAATTTACCGAAGAATCAAACGATCATCTAAACGGCACATATTTTTTATAGATTTAGAACGACGTTTCTAGGTGTAAACAAAAATAAACATCAGTGTGCTTTCAATTACCATTGAGTCATTTGCTCTCATTTGATAATTCAATTATCATTACTTAGTCGGGAGGAAAATGTTTTCAAACTAAAACCTCCACGTTTAATTTTTATTGCCTTACTAATTCAATTATAACGTTTATTTACCTGACCTAGAGGTTCCTTCCATTTCAAACAATCAAGATATTAAAATAAAAACACCTTCAATGTCACACTTTTTGTACAATCCACATTGTATAAAAGTTTGCTACAGACTAAAATTATACGATCGCATATTGCCTACGTAGAACAACGAACTAACAGGGAAAACTGTCCTATAAAATCCAATGGAAATCATTTTTATTGGTTGTTCGAATAAAATGTCACAAACGGAAACGTATTTTTCTGAAATTCAGATGGTTTCCGAGAAAATCGAAGTCTCAGCGAGCACGCTATATCGTGATAAATTTGACATGACTGTGTCCTGTTCGATAATTTATTTTTCATAAAATTTTTATGATTATTAGAGAATTTATGATTATAGCATATATCTTTTCATCTGATATGTGACATTAAGAAAAAATGTAGTTTTATGTAAGAATTGATATGAATACAACATAAATTTGATTATTATTTATCATGATTTCGTTCCATTGACTACATTAAAAACAAATCTTATATCATTTTCTTATTATGAAATATTAATATATCAAACTGATGATATGTACTATTAGATACTGAGATAACTTTGATATTCGCTTTATTAGGAAAAATAATAGAAACAAAACTATAGTGAACAGTGACTTGGTTACATATTCAGCGCCTTGGAGCGAGTAAAATAGGTGGTCCCCTTTTTTTGGCGAAATTTGTTTTCGGTCGAGAAAAGATGTCTTGTCCTTCATAAAATTTCTCTTTTTTTATTTAGTTCTCGTGTAGTAACTTATGTAACTTTTAATATTCGCCTAGAGCAACTGCTCCAATCGCTCCAATCGCTCCACGGTGGCTACGGCACTAATAATGAATCACTAATATAAATACTTATTTCAGTAGTGAATCTAAAAACAGAGCCCATGATAAAATACATTCCGTTAGTATCGATTGAATTAAATGTGTTATTATTATGCAAATACATACATATTATTACGAAGATTTATATTTAATTCAGAAAAAGTAAGATATTGTATATGATAAGAGCGGCTGAATTCTATTTTCAAGCTGTCATCACTGCACAGGAAGACAGCGTGTCACTTCAAGAAATATAAAAAAGTGCATGCAAAAACGGTTCGTTACGCTAGTCGCCGTGTGACATTGTTCTTAATTTTGTAATTTTCAGTTTATACGGTGTGATTTAATAAATAACGTTGAAAAAATGTAAATTCTGTCTTAATATTATAAGGCGATAATGGCTTTCTACTAAGGATTATTAATATAATTAATAAATTGTGTATTAATTACATTATAGCACTCACACATTCAAAATTAGTCTCTACAGCGATAGGATAGGTATTGAATAAAATTAGGTCGGTAATATGTTCCCTAATTTTCAATAGTATTGTGGAAATTTTATTTATGTACCTAATGCTATCATTATGTTCGTAAATAATGCTGATCTGAAAGCTGTAGCTTCCCATTGCGTGATCGCTCCTGCTATTAAATCCAGGTATTCGTTTTGTTTTTGTCATTCGTTGTCTCTGTGACACAGCACGAAACTAGGAAAACTTATCAATCATACAATATAAAGTATACATCGTATACACATTTATATCGATGTTTGTTAATCATAGATTCGCTAATTGCGATAAATTGCGATAAACTGCGACGTGATTTTCTCATTAATCCTTTATAATCAATTATTTCTATCATACTATCGTACGTATCGTTAATTTTCTACTGATAACAAATTATGTAAATACGATAGAGCCACAATGATAAAACGAATCAAACTATATCAAAAATGTGAATTCATTTAATTTAGATAGATGCTTCGTTTAGCTGAAAAATAAATAATTATTTTCATATAACTTACTTACCAAGCATTATTCCATAATTGCATCATATATTGAGAATAGTCTGACACTATTATACATTCAAAAACGGATGCAGTTTTTCATTTGGAATTACTAGGTTCATTTGTTTTGACAAAAATAATAAAGACAAAGATATTCCAGTACCCATAATTCTAGAAAGGTAAAATTTATGTAATTATTAAAAATATATATAACTTCAAATAAGCATAAGAGGCCCTTGGAATATTTAATGTGTTTTTAAAATATTTTTATATCACAGTACTTCAAACATATGAAACATAGCACTTTATATAAGATACAGCAAATCGTCTACGTTCTTTAAAGTCTAGTTGAAACTTGGTATCTTTATTTTCAGCTTTCTACGGCCTAAATAAGGTAGACGAATTTTCAAATCAATAATATCCAAGTCATGACAAATATATTATGAGTTTTAAATCTACCATTGTGGTGATGTATTATAAAAAAACTTATGTGAGAATATTGTCGTTGGTCAATATTTCAAATTCCGCAACTGCATAAATTTATACACGAATAGCTGACGGCTACACCTTGTATAAATATTTACATAAATTCATACACTGTAATATTCTCAACTTTGGAGCGTAATTAGTGGCAAATATATACATCTATTTAATATGGGTGATTCAGAGCTTATGCATTTTATGATCTTATACGAATGATAAAATAATTCATGGGTTGGCGAAAAATAGTTCGCAATATTTATTGCTTCAATTAATCGATTCTTCGTATTGTATCTTGTGTTCATTGGTAAAATATAATAGTGAAATTTGGATGCCAACCTGCTGGCAACACTTACTTCGATACGTTTCAAATGATTATTCTGATCCATCTGAGTATAGAATAAAGGCAATATTCCTTTAAAATCAAATTTATTTAATTTTACATATTCAGCGCCCTGGAGCAAATAAAATCGTTGCACCCCTATTGTTTCTTATTTTTTTAGCTTTCACACTAACTTAAGATTTTGAATCCCCTGTAGTAATTATGGTTTCTTGTTTTTTAGCTCTTGCGCCAACTAAGATTTTACTTGCCTCCCACCAAGCATATTGAATTTAGTATTTATTTGTATTATTATATTCACATAAATTGTTTGACCAAACAAGACTACATATTTTCAATTAGCTTTTTTTATCATTATATTTCCTTTAACTTCAGCACACTTAAGTGCGTGCCAACCTAAATGTTGGGTAGTTTATATTTACTCCCGGGACATTCCCATCGAATAAAGTAGATCGCTTCTCGATACCATAGCACCGGGATACGCCTGATTAAAATCAGGTGTGAGGACGGGTCAGGTGGATGGTGGGCACATTAGGTAGTCTTTATTTGTCGGCAACTGACATAAGAAGTGGGTTATGGAACATGGCACAGGAATGTAATTTAAAATTTCTCGTTTCCCGAAAACAAAAATTGTCCAGGAAATGCAACCTTCTAGGCATGATATTCTTTGTTATGGTAGCTCATTGGTCCCTTTCCTGGTGGATTTATATAATAACTATTAGTGAAGCGTAATATAATATAGAAAAATTAATACTATCGACAGATGGTAAATGATTTTTAACGGGCAACTGTCAATTGTTAGCGTTCATACGGATTGTTAATAATAATATCACGATTTTAATCTTTACCAATTCTTAAAAGTTAATTATTAATAAGTAATATGTAAATGTATGAACAAAGTTATGTTGCACAATGAGGAGTCGGATTTAATATTATTATTTTAAGTCGATTGTTTTCTATTTTGAAATTACGTATTATAAATAGAAAAAGTATTTTAAACCTACGCGACCGAGTGCTTAAATTTTACACCGTGACCTCTAGCAAGTCCAATTAAATTTACACAGCGTTCTGTTCGCGACAAATAAAAACACATTTTCTTTTGATAAAGTTATCATCGTCTCTACATGAAAACATTGCATCAGATGATTCGTCAACCAAAATGACACACATGTTCAATGCAATTCTGTTTTTATTTTAAGCATATGCATAATGCTATAAATACGCCACAGTGCGATGCGCGCCTGCAGGAGGTGTGTCTCGGGTTGTAGACGCAGCATCATACGTAAGATAATGCGTCAATTCAATTTCACCAACAGATCATTTTCTATGTAGGCATTTTTTTCCACGCCGCATTTAAGTTCAGCCATATTTTTCATTCACATTTTCAATATAAAATATCCTATAAATAATTTTAGAAGCTTTCTCAAATATGTGAAGGAACAAGATACAACAAAGTCACATTTGAAAAGAAAATCAGCAATGTATTATACATCAAAAAGTGAATTGTAAGAACAAGGAAAGATACAAAATAAAGCTGTATCAACTCTACAAACGTCAGGCTTAAACCGAACCATAGATTTGTAGTGCGAGGTTTCTCATAAAAATGAAACGATAATAGATATTTTCAAACGACGCGTGGCGAAGACTATAATAATTATATGCATTGCGTAGCTATCTCCATATCGACATGCCTTCATCCTATTTTCTGGTGAAAGATATTTCAGATCATTCAGCAACCTCCCTTTCAAAATCAAAATCAAAATCAAAATCGAGGGTTGGATGGCTAAAACTGGGATGGGGTGAAAAAAAACACTTATTGTGCCCCTCAATTTAAAGAAGTAAACAAATATTTCGACAGCAAATGGGAGTGGAGAAGTTTATCGATAACAGCGGTGTTGCGGAGCCCAAGACGATAATGCATACATAATTTATTTCTAAGATATTTTACGTTTTTATGTTTTGCTGTCGTGGTTGGCTTGATTTGCGAAGCCAAAGAGATTATTTTTACGATAACTATTTTCAATGACAACAAAATATAGTGAAATCATACGATTTTTCAATTTGCAAACGATAAGATAATATCGCTAAGTCTTTCATGCCACGGATATTGGATGACTGATTAGTAATTTTGTTATTATATATTTAGTATAGGCGCGCCCAATTTCAGGTATTGCCAAATAATAAGAGTATTCTACACCAGTTAATTGCTTAATCTTTAAATTAGATACACAAACTCTTGCAGTTCGATTGTATTAGTATTTCACTAAAACTCTTTCTATAAAAAATGTTTCGCAAGGAGCTGCGATTAATTCATTATGTCGTATTCTGCATCTATGATATTTATTTTAATACTTTTAAATCACAATTTAAAATTTAAAAGACTATTTCAATACATTTTATAAAATAAAAACTCAAATATTTCTTTGTTCATGTACATTTTTATAAAATCATATCGACATATACACACTACAGATTTTGTAGATATAATATGGCCTCTCGAATGCAGAACTGTTCAGTAATTTACGGGAGAGCTGTAATATACATAAATAGAAAATTTTCTTTTTGTCTATTTTTGTAGACATAATTATATTGTCCATAGGTGTAAGTGAATGCAATTTGTAATAAGTATATTTTGAATTGTTTAATGAAATATAATAGTTTGTTACTTAGAGTATCTCGATTTTAATGAAATTTATTTACAAATATATTATGTTTATACCATACATCACTTTTAGTAGAAAACTCAATTTCACTTAAAATTTGATTTGGGATAGTTCTGCATTCCAGTGACAATAAATTGTAGTTACCGACTTATTCCTATGTAGACAAAATTTATTTAATAAAAGTTTTGACATAAATATAAAATAAAAAATAGTGCACTAGCCTAATTACTTTTTCGCGGTCTATTTAGAAAAAAGCCAGTCGACTACTCGATTAGTTTTGACTGTGGCCTCCAACAAATGTTAAATTCGCGGAAATTCGTTGTGCAGAACATAACTAATCGATGACTTTAAATATCTCGGTACATCCGGTTTTGAAAAACAGAGTAATCTATAGTTTTTCCATTGTATATAATTACTTATAATTTTTGTTGTTTCTCGCTGTAACGGCTTTTCCCACAATACGTACGGATAGTTGCCAAAGACCTATTGCGCCAAATATTGTTTAGTGATGTAAGGATGTGTAGCAGACTCGTAGAGCGTCGCTCCCATCAGGTGGAACAGTCCTAGCACCCTGAATGGGTTCGGTATCGTCTAAGGGTGTACAATAGTATATATGTATCAGTTGCTGATAATATAACTGACTCATTGCACGTTTTTTCCATGGGCCACATTTTTATTATCCTGGTTACCCGTAAGCATGTACTTTTCTCATCACATGCTTTAAGTAGATTCGTGGTCAACGATACAGTGCTATTTACAAGTTAAGCTAGGCAAAAAATCTATTGACGCTAACTGTAAAGTATACGAGCACTTCGTCGTCAGTTTTAATTAAAACACTGAATTCAACTCTGACTCCGATTTTAAAAAGTTCAACGGTTTTGATTTAAACGTATATAGAGTTGTAATAAAACATTGAAAAGAACCTTAGGAAATATGTATAATACCATTCAAAGTTACATATTTATATTCACAACTCAACGTGATAAGTAAACATGACACATAAATAAAATAGATTATTGAGTGATAAAAGCAGAAACTAATAAGAATAGAAGTCGGAGTCGACCGATTTTTCTCCGACTCCATGTAAAATACCATAAATCCAATATTTCAAGCCGACATCGCTGAGTGAAAAATTATGATTACTTTATATAGAAATATTAATCAAAAAAATAAATCGATACAAATGCAATTATTTCCGCATGTATGACTTTTGGTATGGGTAAATTATTGTTAAATTAGACATTTGCAGCTTTCGATGTACATATCAGTTTGATTGTTTGTTAATCATTAGTTAAATGTTTTCAACGCATACAATAATAGATAAATAAATTACACGTAAAAAATGTATGGGGTACCATAATTATTATTATTATTATGTCGGTATTATATTTAATAATTCTTTATCGACCGCCACTGTCATCCAGTCGCGAGCCAGACATGCGCACCGTGCATTGTCTTAGTAATACAGATGAGTAAAATCTTTTCGTTTTTTGTTTGTCTGATAAAATTTTATGAAAACATATCACGTTATTGTTAACGATGGATTCGTAATTAGTCAATATCGGACCACTTTCAAGAACACGGGGATTGTGATTAGGTTGTCACAAGTGACCGAGAATGTTTGCGATTGTAGTTAAAAATTCTTTGCACTCTAAAAATTTGAACAATTCAACAAAATATACGTTGAGTAATTGACCATCGGCCATTGTTATGAAAATAATACAATATTCCCATGCATATAGACAAATATGTAGTAGAGAGAAACACATTTAAAAATGTGTAAATTGATTACATACAAAACAACTGACTCAAAGTCAGAAGAAAATCACATATGAAAGTAAAAAAGTGAAGCTACGAAGCGCGGATTACGGGTTCAGATTCCAATGCTGAATTTATGATGCATGTATTTTTTCATTTTTACTTGAGTGCGACGCTACGGCACAATATTTTAAGCAGACGGATAACAATAAGTGATCCCAATCCTCGTCTATTGTGATATCTTCACACTGTATAATATACATGCTCCGGCTTGAAGATGGACTAGTGGTCAACAATAGGTATTTATGGATATAATTTTGTTGGAAGTCCCTGGAAAATGTTTCAGCAGATCTGAGCGCTTAGACAATTTGTAGTGGTGTGGTTCTGACTTAACTATCATACGTAGTACAAATTACGGAAAATACAAAACACATCTAAAGCTAAGATGGTGTGTTGTTATTTAAAATATTAATATTATATTCTGTTAACTTAATCATTTCTCTTCATAGCTCTTATAACGACATATTTTAATGATTGAATGTAAAATATTTACGATTGTAGGCATACAGCGCCGTCGCTAAACAAACAATGTAATATAAATAATAAATCAAATATAATTTATGTCATACGTACATAATTCTCTACGACACCGGGTTTTGGGAAGGTTTATCAGAAACTAATTGAATTAGGTTCGCTTTTGTATGTGCATAGCATTCAATAAGTTTTGTTTTAAATTTGTCATTACATTTTCGGAAATGTATGGGAAGAGAGGAGATAAATTTATAATACAAAATTGTCAAAAACATTTTTGAACGATATAATTTGTAAAATAAGATATGTTTTATATCGAATACCATAATATATTTTTGCATAATTATTTTTTGTTATAATCATATTTACGATTGCTCCGTAATAGCTCATCTTTTGTTTGTTCGAATATGCTGGAAAGCATAGCGAGCTATGAGCGCTAGTAACGAACTGTCAAATTTTAGAACGTTCCAAGTAGCAGTAAGAGGTGCGCGTACGCTGTAGTTGTTTACAAAGGTAAAGCGACCTGTGCTGTTTTTTTTTAATTTGACGCCACAATATAGTTCTACAAGTTGTTGTGCGACAGATTGATTAATCGTTCGTAATAAGTGTAATCTTGTGTTACAAGTTAAACCCAAATAAGATTTTGAATATGCCCGTATCGGAAAAGAAACTCAAAGTCAGCGGCAAATCGCATTATTCCCACGAGATCAGAAAGGATGTCGATTTGGCTGACCTGAATTCACTGAAATTGGAAGATGCTTGGCCGTTTATTCGGGAAGAAATTGAGAAAGAAATTGGCAGTGAGGAATTGGTGTGCGTACCATATATCACGGAAGCAAACCTTTATTCGATCACGTCCGTTTTTCTCAAGTCTGACAAATCACACAATGGCAAATTGTACCAGCCTTTAGGAAAATTGACAGATATTATTGACAGAAGCCAATGCAATCCGGATTATGTAAAATGGCTAGAAGGCAGTTGTTTTACCGATGACACCTTCAAATTTAAGCACGACAGCGTCAAGGTATGGATTATAAAAGTTTTTTTACTTCTATATAATTTTTACAGACAATAAAAACAATAAATTTACATAAAAATGTCTTTCCAGTAATGCTTCGCGCATTCAGAGAAATAGAAACTATAGACGCAATATAACGAATATTGGTATTATAAATTGTACGTGTATTTATAAAAACTGTGCAAGCATATTGAATTTATCTACGATAGCGATTATCTACGATAATTAGGTATGGCATGCTAATACAAAAATACAAAATATTTTTATAAATTATATATATTTGTAAATACATTTTTATTGTGATATGATAGCGAAAGGCAAACTTTTACTTTCTAAACTACATATGTACCATTATAAAAAAATGACGTAAAGCCTAGTCGTCAATAAAACAGTACATATGAGATGAAACATTCGGCATACATTGCCGATGTCTATCAGAGATGCCAATATTTCCCTTTATTTTTGTTTTTAGCATTACAGGATCTTTTTATAACGCTATTTATTTACAAATATTTAAAGAACTTTGACTAATATTCTCTTGTGTGTTTATTTGAGATAAAGCATTAAGTTTTCACGGGATAATAGTCAACATTTTCGTCATACGAATCAGATCTAGCAAGATTTAATACTTAATGCCAACCCATCGCTTCTTTTACGTAAAAATTGGAAATTTCTAGAAAATAAAAAAATCGGAATTCAAATTTCAACATATTCTCGAAATCTCGATTTTTTTTTTTTAGGTTTTGTTTCTCTTTTGAGATTTTCAATTTTCACTTTCTACTATGGATGAATGTAGTTTCTACTTTCCTACATCCACCCAGAGTTTTTTTGTTCGTAATTTCTACTTTCGGACGTAGTAGGACGTGAAAAATCGATTTGCAATCCTTACTTTTAGCTATTATGTACATAGACGTAAATGGCAGACAAACGTGTCATGGTAACAAAAGTCAATAAAAAATACTAGATTTTTACTTGCACAACCAACAGCATTTTTTTAAACGTTCTTTAATAATCTAGTCCAGGGATCTACAAACTACGGCCCGCGAAATCATTCCTGGTATTGGTATGATGAGCAAGCTAGGTCTTGGCCTTTTGGACTTAACGGAGGAGTCTGTGTGGTCCTTAGGCTAAAAAGTTTGGAAACCCCTGATCTAGTCTATAATAAGTCTGGCCGACCAGAAAGTAAATACTATGCGATAAATTAATACTTCTTCTAATGTGCGCAACACTTGAAGGATTAATCGGTCATGGCGATAAAAGTAGCAGCGAATACTAACTTTGCTGCGTTTTATGGATATTTTCAAAATAAGTCAAACATGAAATTGAAAATTTTAAATTTGAATATTTAACAACTTATTCCTACTGAATTCAAAATATTGATCACCAAGCAAGAAATGTATTTGGCAGTGTAGTTACCAAATTAATGTGTCTTGTCCGAGATATTTGAAAGCGGAAGAAGAGGTAATATTGTAATTTTCTCATTCTATAATTGTCATTCTCTTCTCCTCAGAGATTTGTTATTTACGGTTAATTTATAGAAAAAGACAACGTTACTTGTAATTATCTTTTACCAGTTGAGTTGGTATTTACTTGTAAGACCACCTACCGTTATTATTTCATAACGTTTCAAATCCAGACTTAATTAGCAATAATCTGTGACTAGTATCTGTACTAGTAGCAAGTAATATAAAAAAAATATATAATTAATTATTATCTTCTTTTACATTCGCTACGATAGAATAGGCTGTCCTGTGTCAGCCGTCACCGTCATTGTTTTCATTTACATTTTTGCTCTACGTGTCAATATGGCAATAAAGTCACGGTCGTTGTCTAAAATTAAACGTGATACAAATAACTCACGTGAAACCAGCGTTAAATAATTCCCAAGAATCACTTAGTTTATTTATCATCGACAAGGTTTTCTAGAAACGACAAGCCCTGGCTAACTGCAACGTGTTAATTATTCTACGACGTTATAAAGCAACGTTTTAGTTATTATATTCCAGCATACACATAAATATGCGAAGAGTTATTTTCTGGTACTCAAACCAGTGAATACAGTAACCTTACGCGATATTTAATAAAACGGTGCTTGTATTTATAATGATCATGGTACATACATACTTACTTGAGTACCTAATGCCTACAGCTCGAGTATACTTCCGATATATTAATAATTGCTATTTCCTGTTTATGAAAATGCCTACTGGCCATATATCGGCATTTATCCTTATGCCCATGTAATGCCGCGATAAAAGATAATTAATATAAAACCATTACGAAGCAGAGTGAGTACGACGCAATTATGTATTTTAGTTTAAACTTATTTAATACTTTTCCCTCAGTGGGTTGAGTGATTCGCTGACAACCAATTCTCGTGAAAAGAGGCCCCGTCATATTTATTGTGGAGATATGGTGTGAAGAAATATTACTAATGCAACAGATGCAACATTAACAGATGTGCTGTAAATTATATCTTACTATTGAAATTGAAGTGTTCTGAAAGAGAGTATGTACCAAAGATGGATAATGTTTATAATGCTATTTAATAAAGCTATATGTCACTTTTATATCGAGTTGATTACGCGATTAGAGTTTTTTTGAGTTTCAAATAACACCAAACATTCGACAGTCGATAATTTTAATGGTATTTACGATGCATGTACCAAACACCTGATCAACAATAACTAGGAATTACAGGAGTAGAATGCCAAATGAACGGTGTAATCGTAAATCTATGCCCGTTCATTTGGATTTCACAAATGTAATAAAAAACGTATTTTTTCCTTAAACAATTGTTGTCATAAAAAAGCTTACAAAATACCATTGAATAATAATAAATCATTAATAGTATACATTTCAAAGTAAATTTTAGGAATGCAATTATTAGCCTACTTAATCATACATTACCATTTCGGTTTTTTTAAATGTATCGGAACATGTATGTGTGCATTATTAACTAACACTTGTTTAAAAAAATGGGTTTTAGTACAATATATAAAACAATAAGTTGTGTGGTTTTTCTGCAAAGGGATTGATTATTAAATTTTATCAAACATACATCCGGCTTCGTCAGCAAGTTGATATTCTTTAAATTTATTTTAGTTTTCTGACGACGTGGTGTTGTTGCCAGTAGTAAAAATGAATTTTAATATTGATAATATAATATTTTGAAAAAAGAAATTCTTGGAAATGAATGACTAGATTGCGTAAAAATCCGATAAGCAATACATTATATAAATAATACTTATCTTTGTGAAATCGGAGATAAGTAGTCCCCTTACTAAACCCAATATCTTTTTGTTGTCTGTTTTATATTATATAACGTTTTTTTGTAACCCAAATCTTTACTGGCAAATAACAAAATAAAAAGTGCTAGAGAATTTATTTGTCAATGGTCGCCATAATGTTACGATTTTTCAGCAGTCGTGGGGCCGGTTTAAAATTCTTAAAAGCTCTAAATGTATCGCTTCAGGTCTTGTGACTATTGCTGAAATAAACATCATAAATAAATATGTTTATATTCTTTGAAAGCAATAGAATTAGATTAGTATTTTTTTTCCTAACATTCATTATATTTATAAAGTATTCATAATTCATAGGTGCCAGATTCAGTTTTTCTCTTCTTTCTGATAGGTACATTTATTTCGCATTGTTACCTAATTTGTTTAAAGGAAAAATAGAAGAAGATAATGATTTAAATTCTTACATACTGGCGTATACTCGAACCGTGACCGTGTTATATGAAATATGAAAGGCAAAATAGTGCTTTTATCAAAAATATCTTTAATTGGTTCTTGAAGTCACTGGGATTTTTCGCCATATCGTAGCAGCCGAAGGTTTTATGTAGATGTACACCAAAAAGGTGTGCATGTGAATATGTCAATAATATATTTATTAATAAAAATGGGTTCTCCGAATTTGCAGGGGAGGGGCGGCATCCAAACACACACATATATACATATATATTTTTAAAAGAGTCCAGTTTCAGTTTGTTGTATGTTTTTACCAATACATTGCTTAAATTAATTAAAATGCAGCATACATAAAATGCTTGGGAAATGTTGAAATATTTTTGCAGTGTAGTTCATCTACATGAGGTGTAAAACTTCCATCATTTTTATTCAGTCAATTAATTAAACCAGAGAACTATCTTGATGATAAATAACTCCAGATAGACTTTAGTTAGCCATCAAGATAATTTTATTTATTTTATTCAACCTGGACTCAATAAATTGTGGTATAAAATGTTTTACAATCTGATATAAAAGTAAGTATGTTAGTATGAAAAATAATTATGAAGTACCTAACATTTAACATAATACAAAATTATAACGCACCCAGTTATTTTAATTCATAATAACAATTATTAAATAACAAAAAGACAATATTTGAATACAAGACAATAAACAATTATTCTAAGTAATACATGTTCATATCATAGCAGAAGTATCTTAAAAATATTTTCTAGATATAAATAATATAATATAAAATTTGATATGGAAGCAGTTTAATTTCATAATACACTCGGAATGGATTTTATATCGACTTATTACTTTCAACTAAATATTTCGACATATTAATAAATCGAGTCTGTGGAATCAACCTTTGACAAGAAACATTTACACATTGAGAAAAGTGTAAAGTACCTACAGATGTTGGACTATGTTTCAAAATATGTATAGGTACATACTACATATTCAGTTCTGCAAAAGAAAAAAATTAACTCTTAAAATATATTGAATGTAGTATCAAGGTTGAAAGTCTTCGATAGTTTTTTATAAAACTTTGATAAGAATATCAATTTGATTTACTCATCTTAAAATATCCAGATGTATATTTACTATTTTTGATAGAAAGGTTCCAGGAATGGTATGATGACCTTAGGCAATGACAACTTTAATATAACAATACAATATGTACTTCATAGATGAGTACTTAGTTTCACGAAGCCCAGATTGTGCAAATGTCAATATTATGCGATAATAAATTCACAATCCTGTATAAACTTTTAGCGAGCGGCTGAAATAATCTATGAGTGTTTATGTATTCCCGAGTGCTAATAATGATACAAAAGCTACTAGTAATTGTGAAATAATGCATCACCAAAGTTATTTACTGTGCTAATTTCTGAAAAATGTTTTATGTCCTAATTTTCCATTTTTATAATAAATTCAATTCGTTGAAAATATTGACATTTTCCTGTTATATCATTTTCTTATATGTACAATGCTGAAATAATATTGTTTGAAATGTATCATTGTTACGATGTACACCAAGTAGTTCAATAATTTAAACCCTACCTATTAATGGTAAACATACATTAGGTAAAGAAGTTTTGTAGTGTTAATTTATTCCAAATACAGTAAATCAAATGTCTATTGGATACAGTCCTGTTCCTGACTTTCGATGGATCATAAATTTTCTTTGGTTATGATATTTTATTACATTTTTTTTTACTCTCACTAGGTGCAAACTACATACAGTGGAACCTCTCATAACGAGCATAATTCGTTCCAGAATCTTGCTCGTTG
>JAGVSQ010001204.1:0-30825 GCA_022683975.1 Rhyacophila evoluta | reverse complement strand
TGAAACTGGTAAACTTCCGAAGTTTCAATAGCTGTGCTTGATTGATCTCCAAAATATGACAAAAATTCTTATGATTCGATATAAGCTCACGGGATAAGAAGTATTAAGCTTGATGTGGTGGATTATTAATTTATTCATTTTAAAACAATTAGTTACTAAACCAACACTAAAACGGAGTAAATATTTTTAATGTAGCTTACCATCGCTATTGTAATGCTACGGCATAAATTAACATATAATTTGTTTTTGCGTCGGTAGACAACAGGCTTTACAAAGCAACTTTCATAATACAACTGTACTGAGTAATTTAAAAATATCAATCACAATGCTGTTCGGTATTTGTTGCAAAGTACTTAAAATGACAAACGGCTTAAAAGGTTGGTCCGTAATTTAATGATACATAAATTCCTACGCGTTCCTGCTTAAGTTAATGAATGACACTTCAATTTAACAAGAATTCAAACGAGTTAATATAATATCACTATTATGTGTAAATAGTCGATAAATTTCATTGAAATTGTATATTTTATACACTTGACAGACAATGCATAGCATGCACTTCAATATTCTCGGTCTGATTTTTAATATTAGGAGGCCACCAATGGACACATTAAAGGAACATATAAGGCACTACAAATTATTGATTGATAATAGAGCACACTGTCAGGCGCACAAGCGAGTAGAAAGAAATCCGGGAGATTTTACAGTATTACAAAATACAACAAGAAAGTGCAAAGGATTGTCTAATTTTGGACAATTGGACGAATTTTTGGGAAATTTAAGAGAGCTAGATGTACGTGTAATTTAGTCCGTAGACTTGATTAAAACACTGCAAATAATCATTCCCGTGCTATATTAAATGATGCATTGCTTCACTGATAAAACACACCCATGAAATTGGCATTTAAGTACCCTGCATTATGGTGTCGAGGGTATTTCGGAAAAAAATGTCATTAAAATTTAGCTAGATTTTGAAAATAAAATCATCTATAATCACTAAATTGGTCTGAATGACAGAATACAGCATATTTATAAGCCGTATATTATTTACTGGGAGCAAATTTCCACTACTATTATTTACTGATGTTTATATGGAAGAGATTTCGAGGTTAAAACATAATTGTAGCGATCCTCTATGGATAAAAAAATTCCAACTGTAATAATATAATGAAATTCACCCAACTGTCATAAACATAAATCATACTTTGGTGAATGTACACGTATGCAAATTTATTTGTATTGTGCACGCACAAGTCTGACCTGTCAATTGGCTGCATTCACAACCTCACAAAATGCGCATCGCAATGCATGCAGTTTGATGCAAGAGACGCGGACGCGGAGGTAGGTGTGAAAGGATTGCATAGGGGAGAGGAGGTGGGGAGTCGATGTGAGCTAAACCGACGTGACGAGATGCAAGCGAGTGCATCCTGCACTTCTGCAGCCGGCCGGGTCGCAAAGTGAGCGCATGCGTGGAACAGGTTTAATTTATCTATTCCGATTTATGTCGCCCTGATAACTCACCGATATCGAAATAACACTGTCGCAGAAAGACAGATAAAAATGACTTCCTCAATCAGAGTAACGTAAATATCATACATATATTCACAACAGGCATTAATAAATACACATTACGTCAACTTGACCTTGTCCAACGTCTAATATGTCCTTGTTGCATAATATGATGCAAATAAAATCCTGTAAAATTGTCCTAGGATAATTTCGGAATTGGAGGAATTATCATCCCATCCGGTCACAAGGGCGAATTATTTTGTATTAAACATAGGGCTGCTGGCTTGTGCGCGTGTCATTAATGACGTTGGTACGTGTATTGAGCAGCATATATCATTCATTTGAACAATGTCACTAGGTCTCAGAAGGGAAGATAAGAAACATTCTGAGCTGCTGTATTTTGAATATTGTCTAAAAATGTCGCCTTTCTGTTTTCGCGGTTATTTTTTCATTTCTTGCACTTATTTTAATTTTAATACATAATCAAACGAATTTCACATCTAATAACAATAATTCTATCTAGATGTGGCATAATTATTTTCAAAACATACGTTTTTAACTGGTGCTAGTAGTCCAGCGCCGTTGCTTTTCGCACAGTAAGACACGAGATAAACAAGGAAACCACTGCTAGAAAAAGCGTGCCCATGTACAAATGACACTAAGATTTCGTAAAAAAGGGTAGGCCTTGTTGCTTCAGTCAACTGTCATCCTATATTTAGCTTGTTATAAACAAGCAAATCCAGTCATGCGTACCATATTAATTCTCACAATATAAAAAATAATATTTATTTTAGTGAAACATATCGAGACTGTCGCCACATTCAATAATATTTACAATACTACTTGTTTACGGTTTTTGCGAAATGCTATTATTAAACCCGCATAAGTAAATGTTTAATAAAAATAAATTAAGTATCATTTCAAAGTGGGCATGCTGTTTATTTAATACCAAATTGCGCTGAATGAAATTGATAAAAATGTCGACAGTTGTTCATTTTACTATATATAGATTAATGTTACTATTTACATTTAACACTGTATTATAAAAAAAAAAACCACAAATTGTTGGATACTTTAGATAAGAAACAATGCATTATTAATGCAACCGTTCGAGTCGTTATTGTGGTTTGTTTATTTAAATAAAGGTCATATGTTTGACATTGTATTTAAATAATAAAAATGTTAGTCATGTCATATATTATGATTTTAAATACTATAATATCCTGTAACCCGAATTCCAAGAAGTAATAAATTGTTTTCTATATTAAAACTGGCGTATTTTATGTAGAGTATATTCTCGATTATCCGGTTCCGAAATATCCGTGTCAAATAAAATTAGAAAACTGATCACAGACCGCTCAAAGACATACACGGAATACAATTTAGAAATATGTATGTTTAATGATAAAATGAACTTGTGTATAATAATTTTGTGAAGTTATGTTTTAATATTTAACGCTAAAGCTAAAAAAACAAGAACCCGTATTTTTGTAAAGAAACTTAAATAATACTACTAAAACAAATTAAGTTATTGAATTTGAAACACATTATAATTGCAGATTATTTTAATAATCCGTTTGTCGCTCGGTTTATGAAGTGAGGGTGCGCGCTTCAAGACAAGACCCAGGAAGCTTAAAAAAATATTTAAAAAAAACAGAACCGAATAGTTTGAGCGATTGGCATACAACCAATCTTCGAGAAAGTCAACGAACAAGACTTCAGTTTAATACCCATTACACAAAAAAGATCGGACATGGTTATTAAATAATATTGTAATTTCAATGATATACGAAATCAACAAATGGTAAAAATCGGAATTCACACCCAGGTTTGTTTTTGTATGCCCCAATCTCAGTACTGGTAGAAGCTGTTGACTGTTTTTGAGGCGCAGTGTAGCTTGAAATATGTCCTATTCAATAACTGCACGTACGTATTAGCACTTACTTAATCTATGTGAATGTAGATATAATTTATAACTATTAGAATACCTAGATTAATAATAAAATAGCTGCTATACGTACTACAATAAACAGTATCAATTGATTTGATATCGTGGCATGATCAAATAACGAAGTATACTTGAAACGAATTAGTTCGTAACGTTATTATTAAATGTATTCAATTATTAGATATGGAGAGATAATAATTTTAAACATTAAAAATATATCGGTCGTTTACCCCGATTAAGTTTATTCTCTGCACTTAATTTTCAGTGTAAGGCGAAATAATTTTAATAGCATTCTACGCTAACTACACACTGCACAATTCAAGCAGGAATTTTCAACCTCAAATCAATTGAGATTATCAGGTTTTTAAATAATTGACGAATAGTAAATATTATATGTTAACATCCACCACGCCTTAATATTTGGGATGCAGGTATTATATACGGCACCATAACGAATTTAAAACAGCATCAGCAGCAGCACATCAGCGATCGGAAGAAGAAGACGGTATTAATATATAGTTTACTATACAGTCGATATTCACACGGTTAATTAATTATTAGATGATTTTTATTTAGCCATACAATTACACCTCGTTTTGTACATGTGTCTCTGTATTCAAATACAAATCAAAAGAAGTGTAAATTTTAAAACGACGTTTGTTAAGTTGACACATGATTTTTTGAGAATACTTTGTGCTGAGACTTTTGATTCCCTGTCAATCTCACTTAACTAGTTCTGCCAAATAAGAAACAACATACGGCATGTTAATAAATCGACTTGACAAAGTTAATGCTTAATTCATTTAAATAAGTACTATGTTTAAACATAGAGAAAGCTTAAGCCCACCTGACGCTGTCTTAAAGGTATTTAAAGACGAAGCTTCAGAACAGGCGAATCCAATCTACGATCCGCGTACCGCAAGCGGCCCAGAGTGGCTATGAATGTGGCCAAATAAAAAAATCATAGAACTACAATCTTTATGAGATTACGAAAAAATACCGTGAATACTACTTACTACACATACAGTTTTAAGTTTAACTTACTATTTTATAAGCGATGATATTTTTTGATTCAACACGTTAATCAATAAGATATTTATAAACCCATTTTCAAAAAAAAAGTTTATTGTTTTTTTGATACTTGATCCGTATCAAAATTAGTTATAATAATGTCAAATATCTGACTTATTTCACGTTTCAAATCATTAATTAATGAAATTTAAGTTCATTTAATAGGTTAACTGTAAATTCTACACATTGTCAGTGAGTTAGTATGCAAAAACAACTCGTCTTCTTCCAATGTGACCTAGGGAATCTAAAAGGTTGAACATGCCTACTCTAGATGCTGGAGTCTGTTAGGTGGAGTGCTGCTTGTTACGACTAAATACGGTGAGTATTGCCTGGAGCGGATTTGCATTTAATTTACTATGTAGGCAATAACTCTTTAAGGCTTTATAGGAGTGGTCGATAAGGCAGAGAGGCTTGACTATTCGGTTGCGAGATAGGAGCCAATAATGTATTACGGTGTACGCGATGCACTGAGGACTCGATATTGGCATTTCATAAAACGATTATAATTTATATCGACATTCTCAATTATAATTACAACAATCGCAACTGTATAATTCTATAACTCTGTAAACACACTGTTACGTGACAATTGTCACATGACGATTTGAGCGCGTGACGCGAGAATGTGACTTAAAATACAAAATAAAGTATATTAAAATATGTAAAAATTTGCATTGCGTTTCAAAAACACGGAAGAAATAAACAAAACGCATATTACGTTACATTTACATATATCCAAAGGCTCTTGTTAATATTGTAGTAAATTTATAATATATATATTTAAGATTTGTGACTCAATGGTAGGACAGTACACGCAAGCTCTTGTGAATCAGTTACCAGATTTGAGTCGCGAAGTTGCATAAAAAATACATTCAAGAACAGATAGCAAATTTAATACTCCCGGGATTCACAGATCTGATGTATATTTGTATAAAAATACAGACGTTTAATGTATATAAGCATCTATATATACTTACGTTTAATGTATATGTAGATGCTTAGAGTGCTTGATCAGTAGTCTGACAATCAATATCCATAATAAACAACACATCACGCCAATTCATCAGATTGACGAGATCCATATGACATACTATCGGATAGAACATGGTTTAAAAACAAATATAATATTTAATATGTTGTACATAAGAAATTGGAGGCTTGGTCGTACATTCAATATACATGTAAATTTAAAAAAAGTCGGCTAACATCCGATTATATCTAAAGTAGAAAGATTTTTACTCTAAGAAACTAAATAATAATATATTATGCCAAAGTTATAACAAAAATTCTTTAATATTTATTTAAATAATTTGGTATGGATTTATTCAAGCGGGAATAGATGATTCATGTATTAAAAAATATTTGAAACGATAAAACGTTTCTTTAGCTGTAATTTGAATATATTTATTTATATACAGATATTACTATTCGTTTACTATGGAATTATTCTCAAAATGGTAGGAGTTATTATAATATTTTGCCAGAAATAGAGTATATTATAAACAAAGTGAAGCAAACAAGTAAACAAAACACGGTAAGTAATATTAAATCCGGGTAAATAATATAATTCAGTTTCGTTTCAATCTTGCTGAAATGAAAAGCTTGTACATTGAAATACTTTGTAAGCAGAAGCAACAACTAAAATAAAGCTTTGTCGGCGGTAATAATTCGTCTCCGGAGAACTTTAAGAGCAATAAAAGTTTAAGTGTCATTTAATAGACACCTTCATTATGAAGTTCAAGATTACGTTGCGTTATTTGCAATCAAACTGCACTATTGTAGAATGCATTTTATTAATTATGTCGGCGCCTTCGTGTCCCAGGTTGTAAGCGAACACGTTTGTAAGTTGCACGGTACTGAATGTTGTGGGTTCAAATCCCGGAGTATTTGAAAGCTAGTTCATGTTTGTTTAAACAGTTGAACGATTAACTGACAAACAATTTGCCGAGATAAGTAAAGGGAATTTTCTTGAAAAATAAAAACTGCTTTCAACGATTCGTGACTGTAGCTTTCGTAAAGCTTTCTAGTAGACAGTGAGTGCTGATAATTCAATCATCGAAAAAACGTAAACAGTAAGCAGAAAACCATATTTGGCAGAAGTGAAGCTCCCTTTGAGAACTCATTAAATTCTGTAAATTGCATGTAAAAATATTGACAGAAGAATGCTATTAAATCACGCTTTAAAAAGCTTAATATATCAGTATTTAAAAGGTACTATTTAAATTAAACGTTACGTATTTTTAAGCTCCGTGTATGTCAATACACCATAAATTGAACTTATTCTTATATAAATCATAGTTGAAGAAATAAGTCATTGACCGTCGCCATTTATTAAAGTGAAAGCTGGCAACTATACTAGATGATTAAAATGACTTTAAAATAAAATATAGGAGTCTTATACTAAAATAAGTGATTGTATAATACTTAAAGCTTTCTATGTTGATAAGACATCCTAAAGCTTTGGGTAAAAACTCACTGAAGTCGAATTGGTCGAGTACCTCGATTGCCTCGCCGAATATTTCAACTTGGCCAAAACAAAGAACGAATAACCACGTTTGCGTAAAAATAGCCGACACTCAACTCTCTACGCTTTTTTGGAAAACAAAGAAACGAGAATAAGTTAGTGGAGTGGCAGTGGGTAAGACAAATGGCTCGGCTGACACGCGGAGCCGCCAAACGAAGGAGTACCTACTCGCGGCTCAACAAGATGGATGCGAAAAGTGAACAAATCACTGAACATCCTACGAGTGGAGTGTTTCCACTGAATATTTCTTCGCTCACCTGATGTTTTATTCGAAGGGTGAGCAGCAAGTGGTGAGTAGAACTGATAGAGGAAGTTACGTTACGAAATATAATAGAATCCACATTACAGATACTTTTCAACTGCGAACGTCTATTGTGATTTTAGAATCAATATTATACTTGATAAATCACACCTATTTTATAAATCTATAATTGTATAATTACAACAAAAAATATATATGGGTCGTCGAGTTGCAAAAAGCTCCTGGAGGCTTATCGGACAGGCCTCCGGAGTGCTTCTCGCAATTCGATTATTTAAATAAGCTTGCTGAGTCTTCTTATCAAATATTAATATCACATACTGATGTCTCTCTCATTTATCCACATCCAAATAAGACTTTCCCGTTATGATATGTAAGTTATTTTGATGTGCATTATCGATATATACAATTAAGAAAAATTGCACTATATTAATCGACATTATTATTAAAAATTGGTGGATTAAACAAGGTTCGATTTCCCGTCAAAAATAATTATATAATTCCACATCAAACAAACCCACATAGTTCTATATGATAGCAGGACAATTAAATATCTCCCTACCCAACAAAAAGCCTTCAGGTATAAAAAAATAAAGAACACTTGGTTTGGTTAGGTTCGATTGGGATACGTTGGGTTAGGTTAGGTAATTTACGAGAGATTAGGTTAGATCATTGTATGTAGTTTATTTTCGTGGTTTTGTACGAGTCGTCTTTCACACATAAAGGTACCTTGCAGAGAATTTTCGGCAGGTGATTAATGGCCTAAAACCACTGCATACATATAAATCAAACAACACTTGGGGATAGGTTAGGTTGGGTAATGATGCATAAGATTAGGTTAGATCATTTTATGTAGTTTAATTTCATGGTTTTGTGCGGTCCATTTTTCACACAGGAAGTTACTTTTTAGAGTATTTTTTGCAGGTGATTTGGTTAATGGCCTGAAACAGCTGCATACCATCTTTATAAATTAAAATATTCCGTTTGTTAAAAATCTTAAATCTCCAAAAGTTCTTCATCGATTGCTTTGAAAATTTGACAAAACTTTGCATTCGAATATACGCGTTTTTATATACCTACTATTTATTATATAGATGTCACACCTAACAGGTAAAAGCTTTTTTAAAACAGCCCCATTTAACCAGACTGAGCCACAGCAACGCGTGGCTTGGTACATCTAGTATATAATATTATACAAAAAAATTAACAAAGCCATTCATTTCAGAATGAATCTTTGAAGCTAAACACTCAAAGAATTTTATCTAAACACAACAATCATCGATGAATTGCATAGAACTGCATATTTTTAATGTATTGTGATTACAATTTACAATCGCAGTAGAGATCAACGACCGTTCTCAAGGTGTACGTACTTATTTACTGATTGCAATGAGGTATTTATGGATTGCCAAGTACTCGTTGCTTCGGTCAGCTCCAACCAGGCGGTGATTCTAGCCGACGAAACAAACAACCGATAGACAAACATGTTGCACAATTTGTTATTACTTCATACTGAGCCCAACAACATGTATACGATTCTAAACATAATATAAACGCCAGTGTCATAAAGTGTACACGTCAAATCCCTTTGCGCCTAAAGTCACCGCGAAGAATTAAAAAAATATTTCGAAATATTGAATATTCGCCATAAAAATACGAATTAATTTTTAGTTACGATATTAAATTTGAGTAAGTTTGTCGCCCAACAATGTCAAGGAGACGAACATTACAGTTAACCGGGTTGAGTAAAGATATTTTGGTTGGTATATTTTATAAAAACCCATGTCCGGCTTAATAATTAATTTTCGTTGTTATGTAAAATTCATACGTCGGTATAAGTTTTAAAGAGATTTGATTTGTATACTTAATATTCGGTGTGAATATAGTGTAAAAATAATAAATAAAGATTACTGAAGGTCCAGGAGACGAACATAGTGAATCGAATTAGATTTGTACTTCGTTTGAGCGAGTTTCTGTTTGGTTTATGCAAAGAAATTGATGCTAACTGAGTGAATATGCTACGAACATAAAATGTGTAAGTTTAAAACTATTAAATACCATCATCCACACGCCCCATCTGTACGTACACCTGGACAATTAGGCGTATTGATGGTTTATCTACAAACCAATTAATTCTACCCATGATAGAAAAACCGATTCTACCGCACACAAAACGCACAAAACTATCAAAATATATAATATATAATAATAACATACACACTTAACAAAGTTTTTTCCTGAACATTTGAAACAAATGAAATCAGCTGGTTTGCAGATTTAGAGATCAATATACCAGAGCTTTGGAACGATCTACGAATAACCGGGAACTTTCCGGAAATAAATACAAATTGCCGTAGACTTAGGTTACTACGTATTAAAGCGTGCTGAAAGTATATCTTAGTACTGCTGGCATCGTGTTATATAATATATAAATTAAAATACAGATTTTTTATGCCTAAAATAACTTGCGGTTGGAGCGATTCCTTACAGACATTTAACAAAAAAGCAAGCCTTTAAAGCCACCCCGATATTGCATAATTAACATTAACAATCGTACAATAATACAATTTTACAATCTTCTGGTTCATAATATTTGATAAAGACTATTAGAATAGACAGATTTCAATGAGAAACTCGATTGAAAACTTTCAAATGGATCGTTATTTCGAATAATAAAGCTATCCATAAAATGTGTACTATTACAATATACCTTCCCACCGTAGTGAAAGAAGCTGTATCCACGCTATCAAACAATACTCCAGTGGAGTTATTTATTTATTAATAGCGTCAACTTTGTAACAGCAAATTTGTTGTGAATATAAATTTAAATACTTTCGTTTTTTACCAATCATATTGGATAATGAAGAACTAAATAAATTGCCAGTTGATGAAATGATCTAATCCTTGCTGTAGTCATATGCGGCTTTAAAACTCTTACGATATCGCAAACATCAAATTAAAATAAAAGCTTATAAAAATGTGCATATTCCGTTGGTGAAAATTTCCTCACACTCTGGTTCATCTATTTTGCATGTGACGCCATTAATTATCGGTGCCCAGCAAGCCATGATGCCCTCTGCCGGGGGTGTGGCTTTGTTAAAAACAAAATTTAATTGTTATCCCTCAACTGGTCCAAGTCCATCCCATAAGGGATGATTCGGCCAATGGCGGCCTTCCTCTATCCACCCTTGACCATAGCAACGGAAGGGTTAGATTATTTGGCACTCAGTTTCAGAGGTAAATAACTGAGAACGAATGAATTATACCGATTTTTTTTCCTATGACCACTCTGGAAATAAATTGCTACTAAAAAGAAAAAGGACTACAGTCAAAAAGGTTTTTTTTTAATGTTTTATCATATTACCTGACCACGGAGATCGATTTTAAAATCATACAGTTTGAATAACCCTTGATTTAGTGTAGTAATCCATGTAGCTCAATTAATATTTTCACTCATAGCGTATAATGGAAATTGATTATAATTTTAAAATAATGTGATATTTGTGAATTTCCACACAGAACCCGAGTTTGGTTGGTCTCCAATTATAGGCATTACATGACAAGAACTATTTACAAAGTTTAATTTCCCTGAATAGTTTATCAATATATTTTACTCGTATAAAGTTTACGAAGTATTATGTATTACAACAGGGAAATAAATCAATTTGACGAAAATTAAGAGTATCATTTGCAAGCATGGAACCAAATGAAATTCAACTTTGAATGTTATTTAATTAATATAAATAAATTAATTTTGTGGCAGCCACAGAGCTATTAAAAATATATAACAGCTCGTTGAATTGCATTTTAATTGAAGTTATATTTTTGAATACTAGTGATATCGAGGACAACACGATGTCCTGATCGACAGTAAAGTTATGTCTAATAACATCTTAAATAACACTTTAAGCAGCATATTTACTAAACTAAAATTATATTTTAAAATTAAATACTGACTACATAGACCAAAATAACAGTTAACAGTGGGCGAAATACGCGTAACTACCCCTGACTTTTCGAGGATGAAAACTGCAAATGACGAACCCCAAATATAAACATTAAAAATACGAGCAAACAAATGCGTCATATCCAAATTATACAGTCGGCTGGAGAAAAACTCTACATATAAACAACCTTATTACAATATCTACCAGGGCTACACGCATATAGAAGAGTTATAACTCCATGTGGCACTTATTTTTCAGCAGTAAGCTTTTTATATTTATGTGTGCAAATAATTATTACTAAGGGTTGATAGAATATTACTATTTACTATGCAGACTTGAGTCATATATACGAAATTATATTATAAACTCACACAGTCGGCTTCTATTCAGATCCAATATGGACAGACATATCGTATAATTGAATATAGTTTGAAAGTAATTTTGAAAAAGGGTGACTTTATGTGTAATAATTGCACTATGGCCTGATTGGATCGGTAAGGATTTAAAACATGAATCATCTATACAATAAAAACGATTACTATACGATAGTAAACGTAGCTATATATTTTGCACTGTAAAAAATGCTAGAAAATATTTTTCGTGTCTTTAACGTGCTACAGTGATATATGAGTGATTCTCCTTTTGATAAATTCATTGCTTAAGTTAACTATAACAGCCTTTTTCAATATGGCATCAGCCACATTTCCACTATCGCACAGATAATAACCTTTTTGATTTGCGATTGTATTTTTAAATTACGATATAAACGGCTTTTAAATTTAATGGAACTGACAACTGGAATAATAGGTTACATGTTCACATTTTTCTTCTGCTTAATATATTTGTTTTATTCAAAATACGACAATATTATTTATTGCACATTAGATACAAATTCATTGTCCGTAAAATTTTGAACTCTTTATATCGTCGTAAAATAACAGCATTGATAACACACGTATTATTCATAAAACGTGATATAATGTCCGTAAGTTTAAGTTTAATAAAAAAAGCTTTTAAGGTCGTTACAGACTTGTACGTACAAATCTGTACGTACAAGTCGCACCAATGATGACTACTATTCAATTCTCTTTCTCAAAAGTGTCTGCAGATACAAGCGATAAGTTGCGACGGAGGTGAAGACGAGAGTGGATGAAGCGATAAAGATGCGAAGATCTTGCAGGATTGGCGGGAACTAGCGAAAAGCTTAGCCACGAAAGCCTCGGGAATAATGCCAGATAATTTTGAAGAGCTTATCTGCAAAGACACCTATTTGTAGATGGGAGAGCTTTAAGCTTCCACAATGAAAGTTGCTTTAAAGAAAAAACTGTTGCTGTTCGACATTTGTTATATGTACCGAGGCACTCTTTTCAAATTTTAAAAGTATTTATTTGAATGTTTAAACAATAATTTACGAGTATACGACCGATAATCGTTATAGAAAAAAATGAATCTGTGAACAGTATATTTTAAATAGGCATATGTAATATTGATGAACGGTCTCCTCTGTCAATTTTGCATCGAATTTAACAGAATTGGTTCGACTTATAACAACATTTATGATATTACACTTTTTTTAATCCTGCCAATTATCTATGATTCGGCCACCATGCAGATTAAACATTTCTCCATTTATATTCAATAAGAGCCAATAGACCTCATTTATAGTATAGTCATATTAACAGAATTTTATAATGATTTTTAGCCTTCCATTCACTCGATTCCAAAGAATGATCTTTATACAGTGATTCATTAGTAAAATAATATATTCGATATGTGATATATAATGAGAGACAGTTAAAACCTCAGAAAACTAATAGAATAAAAAATAAGTTTTCAATGCAAAGATATATAATCGAAACTGCATGGAAACTGCTATTCAAACAAATATATTTCTTTATTCGGCACACTCAAGAATACACGAAAAGTATAATATTTAATGAATGAATGTAATTAAAATGTGTTTTATATCGACAAATACATGAAATTTATACCATGTACACGCTGTATAATGAAAATATGGATCACCGCATTGTAACTATCTTAACAGATAATTTACCGCGAGTATCGATTACCAGCGAACTGTTGATCCCATCGGACCACACAGTCCCAATTATCAATTATATAATACCAACTAAAGCATAGACAAAATAATAGCAATGTATCTCTACGATAAATATGTGTTACAAAGTTGGCTGAAAACCAATAAACAACCGATACCATTCAATGCTTAACTCACTTAATTATCATATGTATTATACATCGCCGATTTCTAACGTAGTTGTAATGTAAATATGTTGTAAGGTGGATTTTTGTTTGCAAACATAGACGATAATATTATTTCAAGTCGCGAGCTGTTTATAGAATAATTGCATAAGCGCAATAATTACGGCGGCCTCTGTAGGATAGGTCTTTGAACCTTTGTTTATTTATAACTAAAATCAGCGCTTGTCAAACAAGTTTTTCAAAAGTGTCATTTAACAATAATAATAATATATGGACACACTTTTTATAATACATATTAATTAGATTTGTTGAAATTCATGACCAAGCTTCATGATTATTCGGCGCTTTTATCACTAATATATAAAAGTGTAACCCAGCCTTCTACCTGTATCTCTAATCAGTTTTAAATAATGGTTATTTTACAAATTAATACTACGCCAATGGGAAATGGATACTAAATATTGTCTTTATTACTTTTACATTATGCGGGACCTCAGTAAGAAGTAAGTGTTTGGTAGCGTGCGCGCCTAGCAATTCGGGGAATGCGGGTTCGATTCCCCATCTGTCGGATTTAAAAAATGCAAAAATGCAGGACTGGATGCCTATTTGCTTGAGAATTTGTCTGACAAATAATTATCGTGATAAATAATCTTTCAAGACGTCTTCACATTGCGGAGATCCATATACTCCTGTTTCGGAGTGGATATCTTCACACTGTGTAGGTCCATATATATATATATGCTCCATGTTGGGAGCGAGCATGGTATATATATAGAAAGAAAAATTGAGAGTGCAAATTTGTTACAAATAATCAGTTAACTAATGTCAAAATTTGTCAAGGTTATGAATGGTTACTAAATAAAGTTGGGTTAGGTCTCGAAAATATGTAAATGTTTAAATTTGTTTTTACTATTGAAGATAAGAGGTTAATGAATGATATTTAAATGAACTTACGGTTTATAGAGTTTGCGGAGTAATAGTAGCCCATCATTCCAGCTCCAATTATATATTTACGATACAATAAAACTGATCGTTATTTTATAATTGAACAGAAAAGTTTGACAATTACGGCTGTCGTCGATAAACCAAGGCATGTCGATAGTGCAGGTCCAATGCGGGGAACCACCTGACTGGCTGCAGCTTACTACATCGCTCCATTACGTAACAGCCGCAATTCATTCAACCGCACCCGACATCCGAATTATCGTTCATTTCTTAGCACAAAACATTAATAATTGACTTTACATAATACAATTTAAAAGCAATGCGAATAAATCGTCGTAAAATATTAAATTACCAACAGCAAATAGCACGTTTAATACTATCTATCTATATAAATAAAAATGTAAATGTACGTTTGTTCAAAATCTTGAATCTCCGAAAGTTCATCACCGAATGCTTTGAAATTTTGACACAGCGTTGCATTTGCAAACGCGCGTGTTTTTATATGCCTACAATTATATAGATGTCACACATGTGGTAAAACCATGCTTTTTTTGTAACAGCGACACGATTTTTAACCAGAGCCACTACTATATCCCATACATTTTTTTTTTCTTAAAATATTGATTTTTTCTTTTGTGTTGATCAGTTTCTTCCATAAGGTAGTTTCACAGCGGAATGGTAGTTATTCGATAAGCAAATTATTAGCAGCACGAAACTATCAATCAATATTCAGCATCAGTAAGAGCTGCAGTTTTTATTGATAGTATAATTAATACGACCGTGATTAAATGAACGGAGCAAGACAATACGATAAAAATCGGCTCGTATAAGCCATTCCCATTATTGAGTTGCAATGATGTAACACGAAGTCGTTGAACTTACTATCGCATAGGAGTAAATCAAGGTAGCGCTAATAGCTGATAAAATTTAAACTAAAAATGTCTGTCCGTCGCAGAAACAAACGGTGAACGGTCCTTCCTCCATATTACGTAGAGAGCTGATATTGCGTTTCATTATATGATTATCTCTGTATACATACTTAACGCAGAATTCATATCTTAGACATCTCTCCGTGATACATTTATTTGTTGGACGAAGAAGTAACAATAAATAAGTATTTATCAGACGTAACAGAAATAAATGTTTTGTCAAAGAATCGGGCATAACTTGTATTCAATTTCTGAGTTGACATGTTCTCCATTCGTATTTACTTTTTATTTTTTCGTCAATATAGGAGTCGTGTATTTTGATAAAACTATTGTTGCAAAAATAAATACTTGTTTTTAAATACTCCCGTGCATTGTAAGGTAACGATTACAGATCGACATTGGAAAGAAAAAGGACGTAATCCACCTACAACACATTTTACAGGAGTCCCAAAAAGGTTTTTTTTTCAATGATTTTGGGCCAAACTCAAAACATTACATAGACACAACTTTGAAGTGCATAAAGACTTAGACTGGTATTTTATTTACACAATATGATATTAATTTAATTGATTATTTAAGAAAAACCGGGAAAATTGATTTGGTGTAAGCCCTTTTTCCTGTTCGCTAGTGTGAAAGGTAAACTTTTTTTCAAATTTAAGTGCTAAATCTAATTCGCCATTTTCAGCATACGTCCTTTTCATAGAAAGTGTATACATTGAAATTATTGAATAAAAGCTATTTTGAAATACAGAGGGTTGCGTTCATTTTCCTTTCCACACTCGATATAATATTTGTATGTATATATAGATAGATTTTGGCCTTTGGATTGAGTAATTGTCTGACAAACAATTCTCGTGAAAATAATCTGTTAAGACGTTTTCATATTGCGGAGATCCATATACTCCTTTTTCAAATTGGATATCTTCACGCTGTATAGATACATATGCTCCACGTTGGGAGCGAACATGGAATAAAAAATATATATATACATATTACAGTTTTGTATGAAATTCGACTTACAACCGAGGTGCTAGAACGTATCTCTGCCGTAAGTCGAGGAATACCTGCTATAATAACAACGGCCGAGTGTATTATTCATTAAAGTAATTCAAGTATAAAAGCTCTCATTCGATATTTTTAATTAGTATACTTTTAAACGAAGCATTATAATAATATGCCTAAAGTTTCCAGTAAGTAACAAATCGCTGTACTCAACGAACGTATTATTATAAAATCCTAACGAAAAAAAATAAAAGTGATTCATTGATGATATTATCCTTTCAAATCTGGTTCTGTTATTATTATTAAAAATCTTCATAATGGTGATTGTACTCCATTACATCACACTCGCACTGGCTCGGCGGTGGGCAGGCAAGAGGCAGTAGGCCAAACTGATCGTCGGCTCGCCTTGGATCACGTCTACAAGTAATACCATTACGGTATTAGGTAATTCTTGTTTACTCGGAAAAAATGAGAACACACTAGGGTCCGCTTTCAGGTATATTACGTATATAATTATATATTATTTATAATACGATATCATGAACATTAATTCTAATCGCCTTCTACTATAAGCTATTATAATTATGTTCGCACCGAATGCAAATCAAAAGAAACTCATTATTTAAAAAAAACCTTACCTAGCGGAGCAAACCTAACCTAACCCTACGTTGAGTAAGTTAACGTAACGTAATGTAACCTAACATAACCTAAAACAAAGCCTAATCTAACCTAATCCAACCCAAATATACCTTGCAGGGAAATTAAGAAAATAATTATTTTTACGGTGAATGGATTCGAATCTCGTTAAACGAAGAGAAAATGTCAATCTTATTGCATTCAGATCTTAAACCTTTATTTGTTTACAATTATTGTTAACGCTCTACACAGCTCGAACCGATTACTCCACTATAACGTATTTTACATAGAATTTTAGTTTATCCAACTCTGTATCTCGAACACCTTCATATTTATATTTTTTTACAAAGCTGCTTTAAGTTCTAAAGCTTCGCTCGAGTTTCGCATTATAGAGGTTTCATCCTACTATAACACAACAAAGACTTACATATTCTTTCATGCATTTATAAAATTATAATAGTATATTATTTGTATACAATTTATATTAAATAAAAGCTCAATACATTGGCTTCGATCTTTTAATAGTTGACTGTTTAACTACTAATACTGCCGTCTTATATGCACGAGAAAATTATATCATAATTATTGTACTTCTACCAAACTATAACAATTCAATTATTAAAGAATTGTTCTATTTACTAGAAAATTTTAAAGAATATAAAAATCTAAGCTATTTTTGCAGATCACTAAATATATATGAATGAATATATAAAAATACTGAGTACGTATCTGGATACACTTATAACTTACAGCGATTTTGAACGAACGCTGTCTGAGCAAATCCTTGACAGTTCAAGGGAGTTTGTTGCCATAGAAACAGACACGTTTTATTAAATTTACCTCCATGTTAGCATGTTAAACGTATATTCTTCGTCGTAAAATAGCATTTTAATGTTAGCTATGAATATATGGGATATTTCAATGGAATTATGTATTATTTATGGAAAGAGTATATATTAAAACATATTAATATTATTAATGTATGTGATTACAATGATAACCTAGATTGAAGTATTGAAATAAATTAGAAAACATAAATATAAACAGTTTATGTAATATTAAAACCGCACGCATTTATTGATAACGTAATTATATATTATTTAGTTTTAATTTATTTTAAATTAATTAGCATTTACTCATCCTTTCGTAAAATCAATGGGCATAAGTTGACAGCACGTATCATGCATTTGTTAATTTTTCAGAAAGATAAAAAAAATGTTTCCGGAAATCAATGAAAATTAAATACATCGTTTTTAAAATAAAAATAAACATAATTTCACTCCAAAGTATATTTGATTTTCCTTAATGTTTTTTGGTCCTCCTGAACAAATTAACAAATGTACGATATGTGTTGTCAACTTATGGCCATTGACATATATGCCAATACTACACATTAATGAGACGTATTAAACTTAATTAATAACGACTAATATTTGCAATACATGTATAGAATATATCTATGAAATATATTATAGTAACTTTATGCTCAATGCCGAGGACTCATTTTTCGAGTAGTAGGACTCGAGTCCTACGTCATACGTTCTTGTTTGTATAATAAATAACTGGGATACTGTTTAATATAATTATGAATTTTATAGAAAGATGACAAAGTATTATTTAAAACTTTTGCACATTTTCGCTGGCCACCATGCAAATTTCAGCAAAAAATCGCGGCCGTTAAGCTGTTAAATTAAATTAATTCTATATAATCGATTGTGAACATTTATTGGAATCAATAAACGCAGAAGAAGTTGTAAGGATGTTAAAGAAAAAGAAAGTTTCCAAGTGAATTAGGAAAAACAAAGCTTCTGGAAAATGTTCTGAAAACAATCTCGTCCTATCACACGTATTTCCACTTACTTGTTTGTAATTTTCCCGGGAAACTTTTTTCGAAGTCCGATACACACAGATGGATTTCTAAAGTAACACGTCAAAGAAAAAAAAACTTTTTTTTTATATAAAAGAAAACGGGATATTGTTTCGGGAGAAATTTTCAATGTTAATATATTTTAGGATGTCGGAAAAACTTACCTGCCTATTTAACGTTGTAACTTTTTCAGAAAAAATGTATTTTTATACTTATTTTCACCTACTCTAACTAAATCAGTATACTGTACTGGTTGATAAATATATATTGCTAGATTTATTACCCGTCTGAAATAGATTCAAACTCATTGTTTATTCAAATTAATTGTATTCGTTTTGTTGCTACAAATGTAATTCAATGCTTAGCTGATCCATGTTTATCATCGGTGTTTATGATAGCTAAAAGTAAAACGGTTAGCCTAGAAATAGCAATCAAATTAACCGGGTATACGGTGGTATGACTTCGTTTGAAATGAGAAGGTAAGAGAACGGACCATGCAGCTACTTATCACTGAAAAAATGGAGCTGTGACGCTGGACCCGGCTCAGTCACATATTTCGGATGCCTCAAGAGTTTGAACCTGACCTGCATATTCTTTAAGACGACTAGTTGTAGGCGTCTCAGAAAACCTCTAAATACTACCTATATAATGTATTTGGTTAGAAAAGAAAGTTACGGGATGCAGGTTTAGCCTGGGAGGAGGACGCAAGAATACTGGCGGGCGACAGGGATTCTTGGAGGCGGCACGTGGTGTCCATATGCCCCACTTAGGGAGCGGACATGGAAGAATAAGAAGAATAGATAAATATCATATATAAGAATCAATCGTATATGCGTCTCATATTATAATAGGAATTATTGGGTGCAAGTTATATTTATGGAATCAAATAAAGATCCAACTGAAATGAAAATGAACAAATGAAAATTGTTGAATATTAGTCAAAATATTGTACTATGATATTACTGAATATCACGTAAAATTATCTGTCAGAAATAAATACATTTCAAGAGTGGTCATCTTCAAATTCTTGAGATTAATATGCTCCACTTTTAGAGCGGACATTGTAAAATAAAAAAAAAACACACGACAATGTACAATACATTGTCTGTGTCTACACAGCCTTCGACGCATTCAAAAAATACATTATATTATAGTCGCAATACAGACTCCACCATTGTTTAAAATTTGCAAGTAAGACATAGGAGTATGTTTTATATTATCTTTTTATTCGCTGCCAAAATACACAATAAAAAAGAAGTCACATTTAAAAAAGAGGAACGGCACATTGCCCATTGTCGTGATATTGTCCCTTGTATTATCAAAAGAATGAATCTTGACAAACAAAAGCTTCGCCAAATTGATATGGTCGGTACATTGAAAAATAAAGCATTCCGAAAGTACAAAGTGAGAAAGTAACGGACGAAACGATGTGCGAGCCAGTCATGTGAGTAGAAAGTTTCCTGTGTGTATCACGCCCGAGATGCGCTCATTGTATCTATATTTCGTAAACGTATAGTTGTAAATCAACAAAAATGCAACATATCGATGTTTAACTGGTAATATATCCTATTTAAAATGACTAATTTTCATCGGAGATAATCATTAGATCAAAAATAACCTAAAGAAAAAAGCATGTCATTATTTATAAGAACAAATGTAACTAATACAAACAAACGCTAGACATAAGGATATATCCCCGTGGATTTAATCGCTACTTACGACATAAAGCTAAATCACTTACGATATGATAATTCATATAAATTACAACATTAAACGCTATACCTGAAAATCACGGGCACAGATCTATTCACCGACCAATAATTAATTGGTCTAGGTATAGATCAAGTTACTTTTCTATGAGCGATATACCAAATCCACCACATATCTGGGGTTAGTTATTTTAATTTGTCATTGATTAACTCACAACAAATTTCGTTTTTTACATTTCCTCGAAATGCTACAATAAAAAATATAAATACAGATTTACGTTCTTCAAAATATGTAGCCATTTATTTTATATGCAATGTAAATTTTGATACCCTTAATAATTTAATATATGTGAAATACAAAGTAAACCAGGGTTTTATGAGCGTGAGGAGATACATTTAATATGATTCCTCAGGCTAGAATCACATCATACATGTATAGTATACCAACCTACCTAAGTATTATATATGCATACCTGGTACAATCTCCTCACGCTGCATTACCGTTTTTATAAAGCCTTCATTAATCAGTAAGATAAATTTTAATAAAACATGAAAACTGTAATATAGATATATAAACTTTGCATTCATATTATTTCCAAAAACAAAGCCTAGAGTAAGGTATTTATAGCATTCAATTTTGAATTATATTGACTAAGGATTGGTTGCCAGCCAATAACTCAGTACATACGCTCTGTGTTTTGTGTGGCTAAGGTATTTTAAGTCGTGATGTCCGTCGCCAAAATTATCATGCTTAACAAACTAGGCGACAATACAATAAATGTCTTCATCATACGTTAACATAATAATAAAGTATCTTCATTATCATGAGCTCAATCCACTACTGAATAAGGGCATTAGGCTACACGTCGAGAGGATGTACAGTGCGAATATTTTTTTAAAACGTTTATAAATACAGTACAACGTCTTTTGTCTTCATCTGATACCATAATATTTGATAATCAGCGTGTAGTTAAAGTTGTAAAAACTGTCAATTATTTACAGTTTCCAGTACTAGGGTGAAAATAAAAAGAACACATGAAAACTGAGAAATGGCGTCTGAAAGGATAATAAACGGAATTTTATCCCAACAAATAACGCGAGAGCACGTTTCTCAAGATCAGAGTGCTTTTCTCTTATTACTTTCGATGCAATAAAGAAAATAAACGGTGTTTTCTTTTCATTTATTACCTATCAAAGTCACCGTGGACGGTCATCGATACCACTGTCAATAATATTAATCAAATATAAATATATCGTGCTTCAATTTATATTAGACACTGCGAAAATTAGAGATATTTTCCGAGAATTATATTGCATATACATCAGCCAAATATCAATGAAATAGCCTATGAATGAATGTGTGAGGTTTGTTTAATGGAAAACCTATGTAGATTAGAACGATTGTTTTTAATATATTCTAATACATAGAACATATCATACGATGGTAAGGAGGTAAAATAATAAAAACAGTCGAATTTTAATTAAAATATTCAAGGACTATCTGATTTAAAATTGATAAGCAGGATTCAAAAGTATGCAGATTACGTTAGTATGTGAGGATATCATTCTAGGTGTCAGTATGATTAAAAGGTTGAATTTTATTTCAAGAACAGTTTAGTAATATTGATTTAGTTGCTATTATTTAATTAAAATCTAGTTTGAGTTTCCATTGTATATAGATTAAACATATGAATAGTAAGTTAAAATATGAATCACTTGAATGAAATAATGTGTCTATACTTTAGTTATTCTAAATGCCATTTCGTTCGTAACTATGATATCAATAATATACACAGTAATTTAAAGAACTTTATATTCATCATTAAATGTCGGTACACAAAAATTTCCATGAAATAATTAAAATACTTATTACTAAATGGAAATTCTATTCGTCCAAACCTATTTTGACTATAAACTATGTAAATAACATATGTGTATATATACCCTAGCCTAGTTATCTATCTCATAGGCGTTAAATAACAATAAAAATCGGAATAAAGAAAATCACTATCGTATATCCAACACACGATTCTCTTAAATTTGAATATGGTGTTTATTTCAATATTCAACCGCAAATCAATTTTAATTGATTAAATATAGATATCGTAAAGGTTAGCGTGCGCGCCTATCAATCTAGGGTATACGGGTTCGAATCCTATATCTGTCGGATTTTTAATAATCAAAAAATGCAGGACTGGATGCCCATTGGGTTGAGCAATCGTCTAATAAACAATTCTCGTAAAAATAATCTGTCAAGACATCTTCACGTTGCGAATATCTATATACTCCACTTTGAGAGTGAGCATGGTATGGTGTTAAAAAAATATAGACAAGAAATGAAACAATTTGTAATGAATATTTAATTAAAACAGTGTACAATTGAATTAATACAGGCCAACAAAGATTCATTCAATTATTTCAGCAATGATAATTGTGGCAATGCAACTTCCCGAGTGTGTCGGTGTTATCATTTCAGCTACGATAAGCAATTACGACGAGAGAGAAAAAAGGCAAACTCGCGGGCGAAGAAGAGTTGAAAGTCGAAAACAAAAGATGAAAAACAATGGGGTTACTTCGGTTCAATAATTCCGAACCTCCTGAATGGCGATTCTGAAAAAATACTCGCGAGCAAACAATCCACAGAAATGAAGACAACGGCTATCAAGTATTGAGTATTGTGAAAAATCAGCCACTATATATGCAACATAATAGATAGCCAGCCAACAATACATTTTTTTTTTTTTATATTATATTTAAATTTTTTCAAATCTATTACTGATCAATTAAAATAATTAAATAAGTGCTTGCGTATATTCATATATCGTTATCGATCCAAAATAAGTATTATTTCGGAACAATGTTTTTAAGCGTAGTTGATTTTACTGATTCTGTTTATTTAATTACGCAAACCAATTCAATGGTACAGTTTTATAATTTAGTATTATTTTAAGACCTATCTATTTGATCTCGGTTGATATAGATGGATGTATAAATTCGTCCAGACGTTATGAGAAATTAGTAATAATTAAATATTAAATGAGACCTACCTACGATTGATAATTTTTAAATATATCAGACTTTATAAAAGATTTTATTTAGAACCATTCGAGCCGGTGAAATCTTCTCATTGCTGCATTATTGCTATTTCTATCTAACCAATGCCATTTTTAGCACTGTCCCACTTTCACACATTATTAGATATACGAATGTATTATAATTGACTTTGAATAAATATACAAGAAAAATTGTCTGCTGAATACGTTAACATTTATTTACAGTTTCTTGTCGTTTAAAACGTTGATAAAGTAATAAATCAAGCCTAGTATTATTATTGTAGAACAGTCTATGAATCAAAGTTCAGAATTATATTGTATTATAGCTTCAAATTACAAACATTTACAGCAAGTCTGCTAAGTAGGCAAGACCGTGTCTGAGATAATCATATAACTGTAAGGAACAATACATTCAGTCCAGAGTCTAGATAAATTAACGTACAACATTGTTAAGGTTTTAAGCGCTGAAAAATTCGACTCATTTTCGTGAAACAAAACGTTTCCATCCGTTGCTTCTTGGATTTTATTTTTAACAAAGACATCCCTCAGAAGAGAAAAACTGGTTGACTGATACAAGGGATTGGCGAGACGGGAAAATCTAAAAATAACGGTAATATGTAGTTTTCGTTATGATTTTACTATCAACTTTTCTTGACTTGTATATACTGATTACGTTGAAATTTGGTAACTTCGACAAAAACGACAAGTGCATTTATTTTTGTGTATAATGTGCAAGATTTTAACTGTGTAAATAATAAGTATGCTCTAAATTAAGGCAGTTCTCGCAGAAAAATATGGACTATCAGTTTTGCTTACTGTAAAAAATGAATAGTAAAGAAACGCGAGAGACGTAGTATTGTAAGTATAAAATTCTTGACAAAATCGACTGTCGATAGAATTAATTTAAAAAAAATCAAAAACTCTTGACAAATATCAATGACAATCGTAATTAAGATCATTTTGTGGAAAAAACAAGCCTGCCCGAACCACCATATCTAAAAAAATGCAATAATACTGAAATTAACCTGCAAAAATGGCTGACAACTGATATACCTACTACCAACATCAAGCCACAGATATAATATATGTATTTATCATTACACTATAAAAATAATAAGAAATGGCTACCAATAAAACATCATGAAAATATGTATAGAATAAACAATAAAAGCAGCGTCTGAAAGTTTATCAAAAGAACTTGATAATGAAAATAAAATAATTGTTGAAACCGGTAATTTATTTCAGCAAAGACCGGTATAACAAACCCTGGCCGGTACACAGAAGAAAGAAAACCGGAATTAAAGTAATAGGAGAATGAGAGCCGTCATGGCAAACATTAAGGCTGTGTTTATTATCGTTTCGCTAACGTCTGCTTAGACCCGTTATGAGACAATCGCAGGCAGTCATGGGAATTGCAAGGGATGGGGTCTTTACTTATGGTATGATGTAGTAGTAAAAATGAAGCGGAATTTAGTATTAACATTCTGCTTATTTTATTGTTGGTAGTTTGTCTGTTAAATGAATAAACGTTAAGGAATGAATAGTTTGATTTTATGAAAATAGCTGCTCTGACAGTGAGTGGTTTATATCCTCATTTTCCGACCATTTTATACCTAAATTTTTTTACAACTAAATGAGTATTTCGTTTATAAAACAATGTATTTCTTCTTAATAGTGTTATAATTGTAGATAGTCAATGTTACATCAGCGGATGTATCGATCACCCCGCCACCCAATCAGGATATCAATTCCTTTACGAGTTAATTAAAGCAAACACGGCAATTATTTTTTTTGCCCAAATCAATGAGCCAGCGGATGTATTTATTGATCAGCCTATCAAGATATTAATACATTCCATTATTTTATTACACGCTACAATTAACGTATACGAATATTACACTTTCAGCGAATATATTTATCAGGATATAAACGTATTAAATTAATTTAATTATGCACTTATGAACATTAGCACGGTAGAATTAATTTCGATCGATAAAATTTAAAAAAATCCTATTTTGAATTAGTGCATTTGTGTTCAATCAAAAATTTAAACGACTAAGTTGTTTTTATCGTTTTGAAATTAAAAATAACGCGTATTTTAAAAAGCTAATACATTCCATTTCTAAAGAATAATTTATACGCCACGAGTAAAGCCTTGACCCAACTGTAAATAATACGCATATTTGAGATATTTGGTTAATATAAATCATGGGAATATATTTACTAATATACATAAAATATCGGCTCGTGATCTACCTGTCTCCATTAAGAACAATTTTGAGAAATAATTCACAGTAAATCTGCATAATAATGTTTAAAAAAAAAACATTTACGATACTTCAAGAACCATTAAGTCATAATATCGATGTTAACGAAAACTTGCATAATACAAAAGATAACAATGAAACATTTCATAGCAGCTTCAAAAAAAAATATATAATGATCTCTTTAAAGTATTTCGCTTCAGCGGATATATTGTAACTTTTAGCGAAGGCAAAAATTAAAATTGCATTAGCCTTCAACTTAGACACGATTCTATTTACACGTTGATGATAATTACATAGTCGACTATACATAGTTAATTAATTATCGAGTTAAAATTTGTTTCGTTTTTGCTTCATCTAAAAAAAAGGCTTTCAATTTTTTTGAGTCACTTAGTAATAATAAATTATATGTTATATTGTAGTACAAGACGACACGTGTTTTGTCTTCTAATTTAAACTTGACAAAATCCAGTGTAGATAATCAATCTTCATCGTTTTTTGTTTTTAATATTATGTTTAGTTATTGTGAATGAACAAATTTATTATTTCATTGAATTTATTGATACTCAGTTAAAGAAAAAAAATCTTTCAACCAATTTTTTTTTAGGCACTTAGGCAATATATTTTATACATGACGACACGTGTTTCGTCTACTTCTAGTGTAAATCCAGGGTAGAGAACTATCAAATAATATTTTTTTAGTGGTATTGTTGATTATTATGCAAAGCCGAGTTCATTATATTATTGTATCTATTTAGTATTATAGACCGTAGTGAATCAATGAGTTAACATTTTTTTGGTTTTTGTTTCCACATAAGAAAAAAAACTTGAGAAAACATATTTCACATAAGACAGCACTTATTTCAGTGTGGATAACTATAATAAAAAACTTTTTGAATATCATCTATATTACCGATTTTTTAAGGGAAATATAAACGTACATTGATACAAATGGATATTATGTTGATCATGTCTAAAGAGCCTAAAGAAATATCTGTCAAACTGTTCATATGGGGGGTTCATATATCCTCCATATTTGATTGAACAGCAAGACTCAGTTGAAATCGGAAATTACATTCTAGAATATCTATCAGGTTTTACGCTTAAGCATTCAATCGTATTGATTGCTTTTGATGTTAACACAGTAGAACTCCATTATACATGTAAATTACTTGAGACGAACACGGTTTCCATAAGACATTATAGGTATAATACATTAATAATCACGTATCTGAACACACGAAGTATTTTTATATTCAGCATTTATTACAATAGGAAATAAAAAAAAAAAAAAAAAAGGCGGTTTTCTCATTTATCTTACAGGATGTGGCAAATATTATTTGAAAAAATATCATTATTTCATCTGACAGCTAATATTGAAGCCAAAATCACTATGAGCCTATCATCTGTGTTCAATGCCGCGCCGTGGGTTGAAGACGTTTTTGTGCAAAAAGTTTTTTGAACCATTTGTGTTTGCATTGTTTTCACTTATTTAAAACGTGTACATATATTATATTATTGTACGTAGAAAAAAAAGTCTGGTGAATTTATTTCAATTTTCTTGTAAAAAGGAGCCCACCATAGTCAGGCGCCCTTGTGCGATGCACATCTGCACATTAATATGATTCGGGCCTGTCTATGTTAAATTATATTTTTATATATTGCAATCAGAATTACGAACGTAATTACAGTGGATGAATGTTATAACATTACGTGTTATATTATATACGTATATTTTTAGTGAGAAACAATGATTATCATTAATCAAAATTTTGCTTTCGCTAGCAATCTGAGATGAATACATTCTGAATTCATATTACATAAAAACGTGTTACATAAATAAAACAGATAATTACATTATTTTGTAAATTAAATATTTGCTTGATCGGGAGATACGAGCAATTTCGGATATCTGAGCAATTCATTACGGATTAATTACTTCCTTTTGTAAAATATAAAGAGCCGAAATTTAAGCACGATAATCTATTCTGGCTGAGTGTATTATTATGAGATATGCCAGTACAATGGCCGGAGTAATTTTATTGCAACGATGAGAATTGATTTGAATTAAGAACGGACAAAAAAAAAAACAAAATGGCCAACAACAACAAAACAAAAAACGATCGTGGTGTTTAAATTTAGAATGGGCCGAAAATTACCTTGGCCTTTTTCGAACAGACGCGTTGGCGCGGGCGGGAAAATCGTATTATGGAAATCGAACGGTGACCGGACATACGGTAGACGGATTATGATCTGTGAGACGGTTGCTTCACCGATTGCAGCTCGCGAGTGACTAAAAACGGGGGCTGACACAAAAAATTAACATTAACACAAGTGTCGTATTTTAAATCTAATATTTTGGAAAAATATTTCAAGATGTTTACGAACAACCGGGATATAAAATTAGTCAGGTAGATTACTTGAATAGTTTGAACACAATTTCAGAAATTTTAAACGAAATGTGATAATTGCATTTTTTGTATGCAATAAATAACAAAAAAAATGGCTTGTTATTACTATATAACTTGTAAATTGTGTACACATACATACATACACTACAGTAAAATATTTGAACGTATCTTGATTTGAACAAATTGATAGTATTTTTATCTTTCAAATAATATCATAAATGCATGTGAAACAATGATATATACGAATGAAATAATATAGAAAACTGTAGAATCATTATTTCTCATTAAAATTCCAGATGTATCCCAAGTATATTTTGTCGATAGGTATCATCATGCTACATAAATATAATATTATGTGGTATTCACAAAAGATATTTCCAAGTCGTGTACAATATTAGTCCTAAACCTTGATTGGAATCCGTACTTGTGTATTCGTATTTCAGACATACTTACACAAAATGTAAAATATAAAAAAATAACATTTTTTTAAGAAAAAATCAATCTTTAGATAAAAAATAATGGCCATTAAAATTATGACAACCCTCGTTTTCGCCGAATACGTATTCCAAAATTACGTTCGAACTATTATAATAATAATGCCGTATTTGAACTCGATTCGAGTTGAGTGTTCTACGAAATTGATTAAATTCCGTATTCACTTTCATGATAATGTACGTACATAAAGACTTGAGCGATTGGATCCAAACTTTACATGCGAAATTGAAAGCGTTATTACGTCAATAGACAGACATACTATATAATACACACACTTATGTCTTTTCGTTAGTATGTGATAACTAATTCTGCTAACAGAAATTTATGAAGAAAGAATTCAGTTCAAAGAAAATTTCTTTAACTCTTAAGAAATGTTGACTGCCTAAAAAAATGATTAACGTAGATCTCTCTGTTTATTCAATTACATGTAGTTTAATTTTTCCAATTTAAGATACCGACAATAATATTAAAAAAAAAAAAAAAAAAAACAGACAGTCAGTAAGTGTGTACCTTGGCAACATAATGAAAGAGAGAATTAAGATACAAAGAGCAGAATTAATTTTGGACACTTTTCTTTCCCTCCACCAATTGCCACACCTGTCGACTGGTTGGTTATGCGGATGTATACCATGGTGTAACGAACGTGGAGTGCTTCTCGATATACGATAATTGTCTCGATAGCAGCTTCCGAATACCTCGATAAACGTTAATTGAAGTGTGCACGGCTCTATTAATAATACATGTATTTTTTGCGACAAATTCTTTTGAAAATTAAAAAAGAAACAAATGTTTAGATTTAATGTTAAATATTAATTAAGACATTTTATTGTAAAAAAAATGTGCAACTTAAAAATATATGTTTACAAAGTATGTATAATTATGCATATTTCTAATTGCGTTGTTTTTAGAGAATTGTAACTTTTATAACGAGAAAATTCAAGTCCTTTAAAGCTTCCATTATGCATAGTAAGTAATCGAAATAAGCTTTATAATGTTTACGTAAAAATGATTTAAACCGAGAACCCTGTAAACTTTGAACTTTAAACTTAACAAAATTACTCATCAAATTGAATAAAAAAAAGTAAGAGCACACAGAACACAGCATTTTTCTCCATTCTTTCGACTATCTTCCCCGAAGACAGTAGTTTTATTCTGCGCTACAAAGGACGTAATTAACGTCTCGAAATCAGCACCGACGACAGTGGCGTGCAAAAAATAGCCCACAACTGAAAACAATGAAACCCCTCCCAAGAACCGAGTCCCGCAGGATCCGATTCATCTGTGCGGACAGAATTTATTTTTCAACAACTCCAATAAAAAAAAGACGTACACTCCGAAACCCATTTACAAATAGCTTACTAGCGTTGAAATGAAAAGGAGTCTTTATCCTGCAGCGCTGTGAAAAAGATATTTTATTATCAACAATAACATCGTTACTTTAATATTGTATTCCAATGAGCTTTTACACAATAACATGAAATAATAAAAGCTCTCGAATTGTGCAAGTTTCAGTATATTGCATACTATTAGTTGATTCTATGTCAGATCGGCTGGTCTTACAGGTAGGTTAGCTGAATGAATAAATTTCATCTCACTGACTTTTTGTAATATATATTATATTGCAGTGGAATTTACACCAAAAACCCAACTGTAAACCAAACAATCTTGTATTATTATCATTTATTTATTACATGTTGTAATATTACAAATTACACGTTTAATATGTTAAAAACACGATATACATATAGTTATGGCGAAAATATCAAAAACATACTAAAATATAAAAAAATAATAAAGAAAGAATTACAATAAATATATATAAACAAAAGGAAAAAGAAAGTGTCTAGCAAGTAAGTTAAACATACCCTATTCTGAAAATGTAAATAATAGCATTCATCTAATCTTGCTCTCACCTAGGTGGAAGATATTTATATCCGAGGCAATCTCGTTAAACATCACCATTTTCCTCCGCATTGGTATGACTACTGGCAGGATAGTCCTGCATTTAGGAATGAAAAATAGCTGATGTTTCC
>JAGVSQ010001203.1:0-30831 GCA_022683975.1 Rhyacophila evoluta | reverse complement strand
TAAAAATAAAAACATTTTTTGCAGAGACAATTTGATATGTTTCTATGGTTTTATGAAAACAATCTTCTACAAGCATTGTAGGCAGCAATCGTACAAGTACACTTGTTGTACAGATATTATACCTCCTACATATTTAGCTATACATCTCACGATATAAAGAAAAGATGTACTATGTTAAGTACAACAAGCGAAGGTTGCTATTAGGGTTATCCACTATTTCGGGATAAAATATTTATTTGATTTCGTGAAGATTGTATTTATTTTCCTGCTGTACGTGTGGAGTTTGATAAATAATTGATGACAAAAGAATTTTAGCCACTATCGTCAACTTTGATTGACTAAAAGCAAGTTTTTTTTAATACCGCAGAACAAATAAATTCTTTATACCAATGTCCAGTCGTCGCTTTTGTACCTAAGATGCCCATTGTACATATATTATACATTCATAATGTAAGCGCGTACTGATCAGAATAACTTAATCTTAAAACCGATGTATATTTATGAATTTGACAACAAAACAATACAGTGTGTGCAGATAGTTTTGTATTTGTTCAATTCATTCTTACACTCTTCAATACAATGTCCGTAAAATTAAATTAGCATCAAGACATTAAACATTAGTAAAAATTGACAAGTTATTTAAAAACAAATGTATTTAATATGAATAGGATAGATTTTGCTTAACTTGGTACACTTCAAGTATAAGAATTGGATTTCATGTTTTTGATCATATACTAATTTGAATGACTAGTCAGAAGGAAAGACTTTTGCTATTAAAAAATATTACATTTTTTCAATCATGTACAATTAAATTCTGAATTATTTAAAACTGGTATAGTACATAGTGTATTTATCATACAAACTAGCTGTTACAACTATGACTACGTTTTACATAGGCTAAAATGGTACGGCCACTAACACAAAGTTTATCACATGTATAATATTTATATGTTATAAAACTATCCTTTCAGAATTTGTCAACTTCAAAGGTTGACTGTGTGTCGTATCTATCGAATAAATGCAATAACGCTACATCTCTTATAAATATTAAATAAAAAATACAACAAATTACCATTCGGTAAATACTCTTATGTGTGATGCTAAGATATGGGAGATATGGGCGAAGAGAGCTGTTTAAGGTATTGTGTGAATATCGAGGCGCTCGTTCCACAAAAAATGGCTCATTGAACTGTGTTGACTACCGAGGCCTCGTTCTTCTCTGCATTCCGGATGAAGCTTTGGCCCGCATAATCTTGTGCAAGAATAGCAGATCCCGTAATGTGAAATCTGAAGAAAACTCTGGAGATAAGGAAAAATACAAAGAGAAAGAAAATCCTGTGCGGATAGAATACATAATCTGCGACGTCTTCTTGAAAAGTCACGAATTCGCGCCCCAAGCGCTCTTGTACGCTGTTTCATGTGGACATTGAAAGAGTTCAATAGTTTGCTTCTGCTTTCATTATGGTGAATATTGTACGTATATGGGATATCAACCAAAATTGTAGACATGATCAAAAGCCTGCAAGACACATAAATGACAAATGGTGGTGTATTCTTTCTCCGTCATTATTATACTGCATTGAATAATTCCATCTGACCGGGATATAAATTTACCAACTATCATGAGACTACGTGACCTTGAATATTATGATATTCTAATTACAATCGACATATCTGCCAGAACTATCCAGAATATTATGACATGTTACGAAGCGATTTATCCCGGATTGGCTTAAGCATAAGCGGGAGAAGGAGCTATGCAATGTGCAACCCACCTAATATGACTCAGAATGGATTCAGTGATAGACAGATCATCGAGAGGATAACTAGCTTCATAAATGTTCAAGTTCATATTTCAGAGAGTGGCAGTCACGGTTTACTGAATGCGGACTTACAAACACCGTTTGTTGATTGATTTTGAAGACAGATGCTCATGTCAAATACACCGGACGAAGTACTATAGTTTGACTTTATATATAAATATGGGATACTAGAACGTTTTTTATTACTTTAAAAGTAATAAAATAATGCAGCGTTTGCTTAGGACACGTGTTGCGTATGTCTCTGTAAAGCCTGAATCATTCATGCCTCTATCAGGGGGGTATTTAGAGATACCACAAGGTGGCCGTATGCTCTATATATGGAAAAATATCTCGTAAAAAATGATAAATTCATTAAAATTAATATGAAGATACAAAAATTTGCAGACAATCCAAGCGAGTGCTGGAAAGTGGGCAGCCCTTGGTTTTCCCGGTTACCCTTGTCAATCCAAGCTTTTTTTACAGCCGATTCCATTTTTCACAGAGCTTTCTACAACTTTTTCCAAAATATAAGGACACAGAGACTTCCTAATCCTATTCAAGGTATTATACAATCATTTCAAATGTATCACATTTAAAAAAAATGAAATTTTGCATTTACGCCGTGAGAAGATACGAGTATATACCATATGGAGATCGACACTAATACGGTATAGACAGGCAAAACCAAAGTGAGATGAAAAATCTACATGGACATACTATATTCCTTCGAATACTTTCGATCAAAATTAGGTATCGATTTAACGTAAAATAATATAAGGGTCTTTATAAAAATTGAAACGAATATGCTAAGTTGAAATGATTCCAGACCAGTTCCAATTTGTATAAAATATTTGAGCACATATTTAAAAATACAATTAAGTGGCAAATCTGAGAGAATAATACTACATGAAATTATATGGTCATTATTATTAATGTTGCACTACACTGGCTAATGCTGTCATTAAAATACTGTATATTTAGCTACATATTCGTATGCGGGTCGGTTATTTGAGCGAGATATTTAAATAGAGAGCTGTGTCCTTTGCCTTATGTTACATGAAATAAAATATAATATTATATTTTATTTTATACCAGTTATGCAATCAAATTTGAAAAAGATGCTTTCATGGATTCTTCCAAATAAATATATATTTTGTGCACGGGAATAGTAAAATACAACATACTAAGATTGCGATTGAAAAAAGAATTTTCTAAAAATGATGTAATATTTGATAGAAGTTCAAAGTTGAGGAAGTACAAAAAACCACCAGCAAAAACTCAATGATTTCAGATAAAATAAAGCGCTCCATGATATTGAAATATAAATAGAAGAAGCGCGGTGAAGGGGTGTCTTATTTTCACGAGACGACGTCACAGAATTAATTAATCGCGATAATACGTTCGCAATATTCCCAAGTTTTATGCAATTTGCGAAGATTACCAGGATTAATTGATTTCGTTAAACGCTTGTTTGACTTTAATGCTCGTCAACAGTAGAGTAATTTTTGTAAGACGACCGAAACGTCAGATTGTTACAGCCTCTACGCTTTATTTACTGTTGGCAAATTACATGAAAAGCCACTTTGGATTTATTTTGAATCTGAACGCCTAGAAGCGAGATACTTTAACTTTAAGTCTTAATGCGTTTTATGGAATAAAACATAAAAAGGATTCCACAATATTTTTAACTCATCTTAAAGGATTTAATTTGGTGTACTTTATAATTTTTTTTTTTTTTTTTTTTTGAAAAACGTATAAAGGCTTTTAAGCTTCATAATTTGATTTTCTTCGAATCCACTTTAAGATATTATCGACTTTTGATGATTTTACTGGTGCAATAGAGATTATTCTCGGCAACAAGTGATTGAGCCTGTTCAATAAGTTTTATGAATTATTGGTTAATTCTCAACCAAAAAAAAACTTCTGCCGTGCCTCTTAATAAATTGTCACCTTTGAAGGTATAATATAAAATCCGAGCATAAATTAAATTATTCAATCACACAGAGATATGCTTCTGACTTTTTATACAATAAATCCTTCTATAATAATAAAAATGTGTACACCGCGTGTACTTTTCTATTGTTCGACAGAATACAAAGCAGACGCCTATTACGTGGATATATTTATTTTAAATTAACAACGACATCTATTTTAATTTCAATTCATACGTGTAGTACAATATAATAATGAAAAAACGCCCCGAATTCATCTATTAAATTGAAATAAAACAATTACTAAATTTATTTTCATATGACGTATGCAACTTAAGCGCATAAATCTAGATTAAAAATCAAACCCGTAAAAATTTCTAGACTGAAAACTAATAAATTTAAATACAGTAATGAGAGAGGCCCATCACTTTGCGAAACACAATAAAGAAGACGCTTTGCATGAATATTGTTCTCTTTTATCATTTTCTGTCAAAGCCCTCGTAAGCTGTGAGGAGGTGAGTTAAATTAAAGTATTTAGGACGATAAGAAATCACAGTAAAATTTATATTTTTCATATTATTAAATGAACTTTAAAGATAGTCAAATAAAATTTAAGCCCTTTTTGAGACTGTGCTAAGTCTCAAAAAAGAAATAAATTATTCAACGACGTATTTAGGCAGCTTAAGTATAAAAAAACTAATAAAAATGTATAACCAAAATATAAACATTTTTATGTTGATTGCAAAGATTTTTTTACATTATAATGTAGAAGTTTGTCTCATTATATAATACATAAATCTGCTTTCTTTGTAAATTATATGCTTAAAACTCGACGAAAGTTTTTTATAAGATTATCCTAATCCTGAAATTTGATTTCTTTCTGACTTTAAAGTGTTAATAATTTTTGACGTCCTTTTTAAATGTTCAAAACACCGTCGACGCAGAATTTTTATTCTCAACAAAAGGACACAGCGATCTGCCATTTTTTTTCAACAAGTTTTAAAATTTTCTCATTAATTATAATATTCATTTATATCGAATAAACTTTCTTCATAACTAGGCTTAATTATTATTTAAAAAGAATTCTTCTACAGAACAAAATAAACGTCATACTTTGATTCGGTATGGCAAAGAAAAAGTCTAGTAAAATTATTAATGAATAATAAAAATTAAAAGTGACAAATGTTACATTATATTAGATAACATGTACGAAAATTACCTGTAATGATATAAATATAATATTAATCTCACGAGACAAATTTAGTACTCCATTATTCAAAGGTTTTGATGATATGCTCGACTATCAAATATCATTGTAACCAGTCGTAAGGAATTATGCTACAATAATAATATATATTCATCCCTTTGTTACTAAGGGAATATAATATTAAGTTCTTGAATTCATTTACAAAAGTAAAGGCTAAAGGATTTACACACTCAATAGAAATGTTAATCGGAGTGAAGAAACCGAAAAGTATACAAAAAAAACATTTCCGGCGCTAAAATTTTGACAACAGCTATAATTTCGTCTCTGTAATAGCTGAGAAGTAAGCACATGCGCTTAGTAGCTAACTGCTGGATTGAAAAAATCTAAAGTAGCAGCCGAGTTCTGCGTGGTTCTGCTCCAGGAATCGGATGATAACTAATTCCCATGAAATAAAAATTCACATTGCGGAGATTCATATCGACTGTGAAAAGGAAAAAAGACGTTACAATAAACTAAAAAACGTCTACTTAATGATGTTAGGCCAAAGTCAAAATATTAAATAGACACAACGTCAAAGTGCACGAAGGTTAAAACTGGTGTTTTTTAGTACCATATTAACTTACTAAGTAGTTTAAAAAAACCAATAAAATTGATGTGGTAAAATTCCTTCTTCCGGGTGGAAAATTTAAAAGGGCATTCTTTTTTCAAACTTCAAAGCTAAATTTAAATACTTATTCGGCCTTTGTAGCTGACAACCTTTTAATAGAAAGTATGTCAAGTTATATATATTGTAATTATCAAAAAAACCTATTAGGTGCTCGAAATGTGTACGCTTGAATATCTGTCAAAACATTAGGAATCGGTAAGCATATCGACTGTGATAAATCCTCTGGTCCTAACTGGGCCGAAGCGCTGAAAATGGCCAGAGCGTGTCGATACCGTCCTACGAGATTCTTACCGGCGTTTTCTCCAATGAGAAAAGCTATCAAAGATGGATATATTGGTAACCAAAATGAGCTGGCTAAGATGTATATTAAAGTCCAGATGAGCTTTTTTGAATAACACGTATAACTGGCTGTGCGCTGATACAATGGGAGGTGGTTTTTTTATACTGATCGCAAGCCATGTCACAGACGCAGTGACATTCATAATAGGACAAAAAGTTTCAAGAGTTCATCGTTTATTAAAAACTTTTACCAAAACAACCGAAGAAGTCAATGGAAATAGGCAAATAGCTGCCCCAGACTTTTGCACCTTTCAAATGGAAATGAATAAAAGTTTATTGGTAACGGCGATGCCAAATAATTGTATGGTGGGTTACGTGGGTAAGTGGAGGATTATGTCTTGTTTCCTTTCCAAAGTCGATATATTTTATTTCTGGAGTGGCATCCTTCAGATCAAAATGATTTACTTCGGAGTGCACACAACTGAGAAACATAACGTATTTTTACTAATTAATGGGAAGAATAAGCCTGTGATTTTTGTATTTTTTTCCAATTTTACTAAAATTGTAAATGTCTGACCGTGGGTAAATTTGTAAATAAAGATAATAAACTAAATGATCAACTCTTCACTAACTCATTAGCTAATAAACCAGAAAAAGAAATTGACGCTATTCAATATGTTATATTGAATACGTAGAAGATATGTATAATATATAACACTAATTGTTTCTCTACAGCTCAAATTTTGACAAGTTGATAGAAAACGGATAAAATATGTTGTTTTAATTTCACAAATATACAAACCATCGGTTGTATTCATAACAAATTAATGGAAAACGGCTAAAAGTCATATTGCTTCTCCACCAAGCATATATTTTTTAATAAATTGAGAAGAAACTATAATATTTTACTATAATTTATATAATTTATTTAGTGGGTTTTTTAATAAACGAGAAAATTATTATTTTTCTTAATTTATGTTTATGAAGTATGAGCTAGTATGTTAGATAATAAACATTTCTTTAGAAGAAATATTGTTCCTATAATTTAAAATAATGTATTTTTTTACACCATTTTCATTGTAAAATATTAAGGGGTACTTTTTCGATAAAAAAATATTTTCTTAGTACGTTTCCGGTACTAAAAGACGAACGCTATGCCTTACATTTCATTATTTAAAAAGACTCCGTAAACATTCATATATATTTCCGCATTCAACGACCTACACCAGGTTGTTTAAATGTAACTTTATATATTGTATTATTTATATTATGTAAAAATATGTAATTTTTCATTTCAAGAAGGATTTCCGCCACGATCTATGAAATAATTTGTTTGCGTCCTAATTCACGTGAATATCTCATTTAAGCAATTGTTTGATATATTATGAGAGGAAGTTTTACTTTTGCAAAAGATATTTTTGTGAATAATAATGAATAAAATAACATAGAACCAATTGCTATTATTTTAATACAGCATGTGAAAACTCATCTATAATTAATTTTTGATGTATGATGTTATGTATGATAACTTTTAGGAAATTGCCATCAAACTTTATATTTATGTGAGAGCATCGATAACATTTGTGAGATTGTTGACAAGGTGGGCATTCATCCCTTAAATCTTACAATAAAATACATTGAAGAAGTGTTAATTGTTTGAAGACTTATATCACTCTTAAATCTCCGTACCAAACGGTTCGTTGATGATAATTCTATATTAATTAATATGTGTATATTGTATTGTTTTCAATTTACCAATATATTTAATCGTCCATAATTGAATAAAATTTCTCATGAAATCTTCAAATATAGAATAATAAAGTATAATGTAAACATATTAATCGGAAGATAAAGAACAATTGTCAAAACTAACGGGGTTCATTTGATGGTCGTAGGTAAGATATCAAATGGTTGAGTAAGATTCGTATAAGTTACGGGCATGACGATTCGCATTTATAGTGTATTCCTCATGACGTTTTGCATTCCTCGATTGCAAATAAATATTGTAAAATAAAAAAAGTATTTTTTAAATCTGACATCATATAAAACAATACGAAATACTTTAAAAAAATAAAAAGAAATGTCTGCATTTATTGCAATATTGTCCAAAAATTTTGTGAATGTATCGAAATTTAAATGTACGGTTAGTAGCCACTTGACCGATATTTTAAAACCTCATGTTCTATTAAATCACTTCAATATTTATGTTACTAATTTTGATGCATTACTTCTATAGAAATATTCATTTAATTTCAATAATTCGAGAACTAGAACGTCTCTGATTAAGTAATCAGAGACCTATATAATATCTAATGTAATTTTATTTAAAAAATATTTCTGTCAAGACAATGTTTCGAACCGGGGGTTTCTTTAATTTTTTTTCTTTTTATGAAAAAAGTTTTATTTAAAAACAAAAAGAAATAGCTAATCACATTAAAAAGTCTCCGTCAACTGTTATTTTTGTGAAAACTCGAAATGACCCAAATTGTAACATTTTCTAAAAGATAATTTATACACCACAATAGACCTTTGCGTTGTCTTAAATTTCTTTTTGCATTCAGTGTCTATGCATTGTTTCTATTAAAAAGAAGCTATATTTACTTTAACAAGACGTATAAATCAAGAGGACGAATATATATTTTATTTAAATGTAAATAATATTTTCAAGTAGGTTTATTTAAAAAACTACGCAAGATTTTTTGTAGCTTTTTAAGTTTCTGACTCCTTGAAAAAAGTGTTTTAAATATATTTTTGTAGTAAATTAAAGGTATGTAGATTTTTTATTTCAAACGCGCCGCAATTTTCTGAGTGAGAAAAATATTACATTTTTTAAATTTCATATGCACAAACATTAATTTAATGAATAAGGATCACACAACTAGAACAAATAGTAACGTCGTTGATATTTTTTCTATGAAACATTTCACTATGTCGGTATCAATGTGTTGTATTATAAAAAAAAATATCTAATAATAATAGACTACAATATTTAGAAGCCCATCGTTACGATTTTGTACTCATATCGGAAGATATCATACATAACATTTACGATAAAACGTACAATTGTGGTTCTGTTCGGGGGTAAAGAAAGACACTGCAAAAAGAAATATGTTCAAGGACATTTTATAATCAAACATGCCTTTAAAACACAATAATATATTATGCAAAACACAGAGTAGTATTTTTGTGAATTGATTAAATTACGTAAGAGCATTATAAATTTGCACGAGTTATGTATTAAAGATCTAGTATAATACTTGAAACAATGTATCTTGGTATATTTTAAGTTGATGATCAGTATTTGGTAAATAATTGTTGATTTACTCTTAGCGTTTTTTAAGATTTTTTTAAAATGAAATCACCATGAGCGAGAGAAAAATTGCAGCCGATTGATTCTATTTAGAATATTTTTTATGTTTAAAATAACTGCCATGGATTTCATTATTTTTATTAACAGGTTAAGATATTATGACATACTGTAAATATTTAATAAATGTGAAATTCAGTTAATGTCTACATGATTTTAGTGATTTTTTTTTGGGACTACTAAGAGTTCTACAAAAATAAATCTCAAATATTCGTATCAACAGAGTTGCGAAAAATTGCCACTTTAATTATTTGCTTATAAATATCGTTAAAAATATTCGTAAAGTTTTGACATAGGAGTTTTCGGCAGTAAGCAGACTATTTACAATACGTACCGTGTGTAGTTTAACTTTCGTATTTGTACAACAAAACATTTACGCAACAATTCAAATTGGTTTAGCGGGGTAAAACGGAACCTATTACAGTTTAAATGTTTTCATCCATTTGTTATCAAGTAACCTTTGTTATACTTTACTGTATATCGTAAATAATGAATAAATTGGATCTAAAAAGGTATAACTTGGGCATCGGAACCCTTTCAAACGGGCTGTTTAATATGGTAGCGGTAATGGTGGGTGACGCTCCTTTTTTATAAGCTTTTAATTATTATACTATCACAGCTCAATTTTCTGTTAAAAACGCTGCTGATAAAATAACGACTGTGTTATTCAATATATTCCATATGCAGCATTAAACATACACTTATTTTAATTGAAAAAAATACACTGCTCTATGAACTCTGTCCATTTACAGTATAATCACCAACTGATCACAATAACCGCTGACTGGACAAATTGTGTATATTGAAAAATAAAACACATGAGAAGACTTCGCAGACTATCTAATAACTAATAACCGATCTCTTCAAATATGAAAAAGCATTATTTAGAAAGTGATAGAAATTAAAAAAAAAGATTGATGTGTGTTCATTTTGCATCTATCTTCTATTAAAACTCCGGAAATTTTTCAGACTGATTTAAATCATCGGTGTGTTTATATAGTACAATCATCTCTAAGTATTGACAATTCATGTAATTGTTAGCGATGTTTTCTTCTTCTTATTTTTATTGTAGTCTCATTTTTTTTTTACTATGTTCATTTCGAAAGTGGAGCATAATATGCTACATATGGGTGTATACTGTGTGAAGATATCCGCGCGGAAAGTGGAGTATATGGATCTTTGCAGTGCAAACACATGTCTTACCATACTACTTTTTAGAAGAACTGGTTGTCAAACAATTGCTTAATCCAACAAGCGTCCAGTTTTGAATTTTTGAATTTTCTCAAAAATCCGAGATATGTGGGAATCGTACCCATACAATCGATACAATAATTGTTCCTTCCCGGAGATAATTTAAAAAAAGCACCCTCACAAATACTCGTAAACTTGTACGCTTTTAATGCATTAAATAATAGATGTGGGAGATATTACTCCGATTATTCTCGGGACTCTTATGCAAATATATATTAAAGTATTATTTTCGTATGCTGAGTAGATAATGCAAAGAAGCCGGTGCCAGCTGTTGGCACACAAAGCTATTCCGTTTCTAATTTGAAAAGCCCTTTTGTTTTAAGTCTTGCTATATATATATATATTATATTGTATAGAGTAATGTATTACATTTATAACAGCTCCGTACAGCGTTTGATGAAGTGGAGATTAAATTTATAGTGGCATAATCGTTTAGCAAAGTAGGTATACATGTTGTAATCTTCAAAATATGAATACAGGATTTTATGATCCAAAACTTGAACATAATTTAAATATTCTTTGTAACGAGTAATTTATAAATAAATGTAAGATGAGAGATATTAATTAGAATGATAAATTGATATCTTGTTCAATAGAGTTTCTACTATATTAGTTATTATTTGATTCACTAATATTGACACGGATACGGTGTTTGGAATCGTAGTAGTTACATTAAATCGATAGCCAACACCAAAGGTACATATTATAATATTATAATTATTGAATTTCATTACTATTACATCAATCTGTAATAACCATGAAACTTTTAGAACTAAACTTTCGCTGTAATTCGGTTAGCTACGTGTTATGGATGCCACAGAAGACTTTGTATTCGACATATTTTTTTTTACATAGATCAAGTTTTGACATGTTGATATTCTTTAAAATAATACTGAAAAATACCCGCATATCTAGCAGTATGTTCAGTGTAATTACGGTATGATCTTGTGAGCAAAGTGATCTCGAGTACTTTTGAACGAGAAAACAATTTTTTTCAATGTTTAAGTTTTACAGTAAGCAGTTTATGGTTAATTTTTAATAAATATGATATGTTTTATCATATTTAAAATATTTCCATAAACGTGTATTAATCATTAACGTCAAATGTTTTCATTGCAATTTACTAATCACATATATCATATACACACATGCATATTTACCATGTCAGTGACAGTGGGGCATATTGATCGCCGCAATTTGAAAATTGTTTTTGCTTGACAGATTATTTTATACGAGAATCGGTCGTCAGTGAATTGCTCAGCTTACTGGTCGTTCAGTCCTTCATGTTTGAGTTTATAAACCCAGCAGATGTCCGAGTCGAGTTTACGATCTCCGGCTTCAAAGCGCATGTATAATATATGTAATACACGCGTATATAATTATTTTATTTTAGTGTTACGAGATGTTTATTATTAGAAATGAGATTTAAATTATTTTTTATGAATAAAAAAATATCACAGTCATTTAATTCGAACGAGCCTTCACGCATCATAAATAATAATAATACATATTCAAAGATAGTTAAAGAATTCATAAAAAAAAAACTCAGACATTACAGACGGTTGACCCTTCTAAAAATGGGTACTCTGCGATGTCTGAACATAATAAAGGCACATATAAAAAACTTGCGTAGTCCATTATGTTATGTCTATCATCGTAAACTTTTCTACTTTTGAAAATAGAAATTGCAACCACTTCGCTGTATTCAAAGGCTATGAATGAGAGGCAGAATAGATAACCGACAACCCCAAAATTATACCCGTTCAGTAAAAGGTTGGATAAGTACTTCAACAGGGTGAAAACTTTCAAAAGATATTTAGGCGCATATTATATTTATGTATACAACATAATACCAACTGGGTTAATGTTATGTGTCGGTCTGCAGAAAGCATTATACAATAATAATGATCATTTTCATCAAATAAGGTTGATATATAAAAAGGTATAATAAATAAAATTACTCTCACCAAATTGATAGCATGATATTTATTATTAAGATCATTTTTGTATCGGATAAAAATTTTCTTATGAAATCACGACAGTAGGTTGTTACAAAAATTAAAAAATATATGAAATTTAAATAGTACTCGATTCACAAATGACAAAAAATAAATAATCCTTTAAACCACTTTGACGGTACAACTATGTCTACTTATACGGATTAAAAAATCTTCTCGACAAACATTAATTGTAAAATATACGGAAGTTAAAATGCATAGACAGAGAAAATTCAACATCGTCGGATGTATAGTGTCGAATTGAATTTGAAATTTTATTATTCAAAAACTGAGCGGAAGCGGATGTTAATGGATGCCATGCTTAACGTAAAGGTGAAGCATCAGAAAGAAATGAGTAGAAGAAGTAAAACATAACAACTAATGAATTGATTAAATTCCCTGTTTCGCATAAAAGACCTAATTTAATAGTATTTTTGGGGAAGCAATAAATTTTGGACGGCAAAAAGAAAATCAAGCGGCGCTTTTATGAAACGGTGAATAATAATTTATGAATCTAAATAAAAATACAAATTTAAATTATATTCAAGGGCACAAATTAGATTTGAAGATAAATTTTATTTCATTTCCGCTAAGGCCTTCTTTCATAAAAAGTGAAAAGTGAAATGAATACGATGCGTGTCAGGTTGAGAATTAGAATGTATTCAAAGAACGAGAGAATCATTTAAGGCACTGGAAGTTATAAACCTTAACTCGACAGAATCAGAATTTCCTTTCAAAAATTACAAGGTACACAAAAGCTTATTTACCTAGATCAAAAAATAAAAACAGTCTTCACAGATATTTATTTGTACGGGAAGTAGCGGTGCTCATTTAGTTAAGTTTTTGTAAGTTATCAATTTCTGTTTATTTAAATATTCAAAAGTCGATCGTACGGATCAAAAAACATGTGATATCAAAAGAGATTTAGTGGCCAGTTATTTATAACGAATTATAAAAGAAAATGTTAATCGGTCGTCAATTTTCATTTTATTTAATAAGTGACGTAATGAATAAAAGGGGGCTACACACGTTCAAGTTTGCATGCACAATCATTTGTGTGTGACTAGTGTTTTTTTCCTGAAATGGAACATCTACTAATTTTAGGTAGTCCTGCATGTATTTAATATAAACCATAAGACCAGCCATCTGCTGGCATAAAATGAAATAGCAAAAAAATCACTCATTGATATGTGAAGCTTCAATTATTATATTTGATCGACAAGATGCATTTTGGGTTTTGAAAGTTAACAGTTTATATTACAAAACGAAATTAAAATAGTGGTACGTACAATTTAATTGTTTAAAAGATGCTGGTCATAAAATACTAAACGATTCGAAAATAATAGTTAACTAATTCAATCGATGATTCCTAACTCTAATTAATGTTAGAGAGACTCAAGTCTGAACTGAATTCAAACTTCATCACTCTCCTTGTGAGGTTCGTAAAACAAAATAATGAAATAACAGTGTTATAATACCGTATTTTTTTTTACCTAAATGGTCATATTATTTTATGATCGTTCATGTATACTTGCAAATGTTTGCGTGAGCGTGTGTAACCCCCTTAACACATATCGACTAATAATTTTTTTGACTCCGAACTATTAAAAATTGTAAATTTTCATGTATTTTAGATTCTTGTTTGTCTATCTATATCTGATCAGCTGGTTCAATTACTAAATATATAATTTATACAAATACCAAATATATTCAAAAACCAAATAATAGCTTAAATATTCGTATTTATGAACACCGGTTAGAAAAGGAATACTCGACGTACGTCGATAATTTACTTTTCAAGAAGCATCGATTAATACAGACGATAGACCGAATCAATACGGGAGAATTTAAACTCTTCTACCAAAATAAATTTAAAATAAATCTAGCTTAACTCTTAGGCAATCGATGATTATCGAGACACTTAGTTATTTAGATAGCGATTTCTTCAATTAACAAACGCAAAATCAAACTTTTTGATGGGCGCACTGATTTACTTTTTAACGCATTAAACCGCCGAATTATATTGCTTCGCCATAGATGCTGTTTCCAGGAGTCGATGGTCATCTTCCAGAGAACTCCTGCGTGGCTTTGAATGTATACGAATTTGTATACGTCTTCATTTGGTGCTAGGATTTCAATCTGCCGAACCGCGCGGATTTCTTGGCACTTTTATGATACCTATACAGTTTGCAATGGCTAGCGCGACTTGTTTCTCGTTGACTTCGCTTAAAACTTTTTTGTCTCACGTCAAACATTAAAATTTATTTTTCTTCGGGCTTGAATACGAGAACATCTTCGGCAGACGGATTAATAGCTCGTTCATCATCAGTAAATCTGCCTGCATCGATGTGATCATGCGGAGCTTCTCGCTTAGGAGCTCCTCTTTTGTATTTGAAATTAAATTGGCCGCATAATATTTTATCATTTATTATCATAATTTTTTGCTATTGACTTCCGTATGAAAGTATATATTTAACTTGATCGACATTTTATGCGCCTTCTCATAAATGTATTAAGCAGCTAGAAATTTTAATATCCAGTTTGTTACCTTATTTGGGACTTTTATTGTAAAATCGTTATAATATTAACATTTAATTTAAACTGAGACAAATCTTTACAACCGCATTTGCAATACAAAATATATAAATTTTGTCTGCCACGCTGGGTCAATTTTATAGTTCGTTGTTCCATTACTGAGAGTGTGTACTTCAAACGATAAATCTTGCAAACATTAGCTATCTGTATTGACTTTCATCCGAATTAAAATGTTTTATCTGACTATTTACTGAAATATTTGGGTATTTCTCATTGACTACATTATTGGCGTAATGAGATTCAAAGTATGATTTAAAATAATATTTGTACATTAGCGGAGTAATTAGAGCGAGTGTGTTAAAACGAGAACTTTTAATGAGCTTTGTCTCTATAAAAACATGTTCGTATGTGATAGATATACGTAAATGATTAATATTACATATATTACTACTATTATTTTAAAATAAAGTGTGCAAACTAATTTTGTCGAATGATGTACTGACAAGGGTATATGTTTTAAAGTCACATACATTTTCTTTTATTCTTACCATTAGATTATCTAGATATTATTTTTTGTGCCACGTGATTTAGTTCTTTAAATTGAGAAAACCAAGATAAACTTATTATACGTGTATTTTTTGCATGGCTAACCATAGGCGTGTCTGCTTATTCTCACCAATACATATTACGATGAAAGAAAATTCTCACAAATAATAGATCCAGACTGACTCCCTTTGACGCTTTAAGCGCAAAACCGAATCGAGCCCAAAAATGCTCACATTAACCACTTCTTAAACTTTGTCGACCTAAGAAGTCTGTGTTATCAAAAAAACCTGTTTTTCCTCATTCCGCTTTGGCACCCTTAGCGCGTGCCTATATTTCTTAATTGTAGTTAATTCGGCAAGCAAGTTGAGACCGCAACCCGACATTATTCGATACCCTCAATTCTTTTGATTTTCACTTTTTTTTAAACGTTGTGGATTAAAAGGAATCGGATTATTTTTTTTCATAACGGCCAAAGAGTTTCGGTTGCGTCGCTACGACTCAATTCAGAAGGTGGATTTTGGCTTATTTAAATACATATTTTTAAAATATTTAGCGGTCACGATAATTAAATTATTTAGTATAAATATTACTATTTTATAAAAAATATATATTTCATATGAAATAGCAATATTATTTATCATCTATCGAATTGAAAATATGTACTTCGAATAACAACATGTATGATATTATAAAAACTGATACGAGAATCGGATCGAAATGAGTAACTGCTTTATATTCATACAAAAAAAAAATATTCATTTATGAAACTTAATATAGTAATATATACATAATTATATTCATCGTGGCCGCTTAGAAAGTAGAGCGTATGGATCTTCACAGTATGAAAATAGCCGCTCCGAACGTGGAGCATGTGGACTTCCGCAATGTGGAGACACGTCTTGACAGATTATTTTTTTCCGAGAGTTGGTTTGCAGACAATTGCTCAACCTAATGGTCATCCAGTCTTGCATTTTCAGATCTTTTTTGAAAATCTAGCAAATTTTCTAATCAAATCCGCACTCTCCGAATCGCGAGGTGCGCACGCTAACCTTTATACATCCAGGAGACGTATAATTACATTTAATACATATTCTCAAATGACGAGGAATTTTTTGATAAAATATTTTCGCCAATTTTTAATTATGTACTACTGATATCGAATGACAGTATAAAGATAAATACGTCTTATAACTTGTTCCTCATATAACATGAATATACAAAATAGTAAAATAACCTCTTAATAATTATATGCTTAATATTCTATAATTGAGTTTGATAATATTTCCAAAAGATTTCTAATAATCTTACAAATGGAGCAAAAACATGTCGAAGAGAGAAAAGTGAAAATGGAGATTATAGAAATCCATTACGCCAACACGGCATCTCGATTACTTACTAACTTATCTCAACGGAAGTCGACTCACATTGTTAATAAGATTAAATTACACAAGGCAGTAAATAAATAATTCTAGAACCTTTTTCTAAAAAATATATATATTTATATTATTTATTTTAGTATTCTAAGTATGTATGAAATCGCATCAGCGACATCGGCATAAGAATTATAAATCTATAAACATTTATTAGTAACGTTACGTTCGGAATGGAAGTATTGTACATAAATATACTTCACACGTTAATGTAAAATAATATGGTACAGGGAATAGATTGATAATTTATTGTTGTAACGATATTATGTTGAGTTTTCAATATACGACTATCGGCGTTAATAAATTGTACAGTATGACTACAATATATGAGAAAGAAGTGAAAAAAATCAGAACACGTACATTGAGTAAACACAACACTTTGAACGGAGTTTTCTCTTAGTTTCAGTCTTAGTGTTTGAGGTGTTATTGATATGATGATGCGTGATATTTAATATCATTCATAATGCCAGAAAACAAAGAACGTTTTGTAAATAATATTTAATAAAACACCGATTTTTTTTTACAGATATTGGAAATATAATATGTGTAGGTGATTTTTTTTATCAGTGTTGATCCGCTTTAAAATAAAAACCGACAGAAGTTATGTCAGTTATTAAGATCCGAAATGAAAAAAGTTTTTGTTCGATATGTTCGCATTGTTTCTTCGCAGTTTTCACGCACGTTCCGTACAGAAGGGAAAGGGAAGAAGATCTCTGGCATGGAATTTATTCGCTTGTTATATTTGATAATAAGTTGCCTGTTTAATAAAAGCAAAAACGCTATGTGCTCGACGAGCGACGTCGATGCTTGAAAATTTTATTTACAAGGTTATATGCGTTCAGTAATTTCAGTTACGGCTTATACTACGATGGTACTTAAAATTTAAATTTGATGGAATGGAGTGACAATAATAAAAATGTTTGTAAATCGTAACGTCGAGAGAAATGATAGATCTTTTGTTATAAGAATATTTTGGAACATTTTGCTAGAAAAATCAAGATTAATAAATGGTTATTTGGTTGAGAAACTTTTTCCAAAATTGAAATTTTTAATCAGTTCAAGATAATTCTCGCGGCTCGTAAAAACTATATTATTTGCAATGCTTTACAAATTTTACGCATTCTATTGTATTATAATCTCTCACACATATTCGTGTGCATTTTAACAGATTACATACTATTAAATAAGCCGATTAAAAAACGGTGTTAAGTGATTTCATGGAATTATTTCGAATTTCAGAAATAAATGTTTATTTTCTATTAAAAAAAAGTATACAGCGATGTTTGTAATTTTAATTAAGTTTTGCGAATACAAATATTTCGAAACTAAATACTTAGCAATGAAATATAGCGACATTAATCTTTTCGGCACGGCCTACTTGCGATTCGATAAAGACGTTGAATTAATGAATTTTAGAAATGTTCACACCTCCCGTTGCATTTTGTGTATCGAATATTTAGTGACAAAACTGGATGAATTTAAAATACCAATTGCCGTTTTACAAATTATACTGCAAAATGTGGTATAAAAAATAAAAATCACATTAAGGAACGAATGATTAAAATGAAATTAATACATAAATACTTTATCTTCTCTTAGAGATTGAATTTTGAATAGGTAACAATGACCGGAAAACAGTCTCTTCAATTGGATTTGATCTTCACACAATTGGATTAATGGTTAGTATAAATATAAATAATTAGATAAGTTTATTGGACTATTGAAAAGGACATCAAAAGCTTACAAGAGCAGCAAGCTTTAAAAATATTTTAAGGTGGAAAGAAAAATCTATGAAGATTCCTTACAGAATGGCGCTCGGTTTCGATTCTTTGAAAAGAAAAAGTGAGAAAAAATGACTGCGGTCGCTGGGCAAAATCGTCAATCACATACTAATAAACGAACAAATATCTCAAATTAGTCGTTTGTAACTTTTTATCTTTTAAAGTTTGGCAAGCCGCGAAGTTTCTTATAATGTTGTCATTAAATTATAAAAGACTTTTGGAATTCTTTTTTTGCCTAACATTAATACTTCTCTCAATTATCACGGACAGTAAAAAAGATTTTTTTTTAAATTCTCGTGCCTCGCGAGATTATTATGGTGCTATACTGTACTCCATTTAATGTAACTGTGCGTTTACATTGATAATATAATAGTTATGCGTTTAGTTAGGTTAGCAATTTTACTGATAACAACTCATACATATAAAAAAGTCTTTTGTCTTTTTGTCGTGTGATACAGTATGATTGATAAATCCTGTAACGATTGAAGAACTGTCGTGACTAAAATACCGAAGAACGCGATTACCGATAAACTCGAATATTATTGTACATCACACGAAGAATACTATGGGCTACCGACACGTGTCTGAGGAAAAAAATAAGCAAAAAAAAGAACTCGGCATATGTTATTATGGAGGATCACAATAACCATAATGTGACAATACATAAAAAACATTACAACCAATTTAATCGATTTAATCTCACAGCTACATTTTTCTTAAATCTAAAGATTCAGGACTAAATGCTCATTGCGTTGAGCAATTGGATAGTAACCAATTTTCGCGGAGAAATGTGTCAATTATAAATAAATCTTTATAGTGCAGTTATAACCGTAAACTTTGTACCTAGAGCGCCACAATGATCATGTCATCGTACTGAGACCATATCTTTGACTTATTCACTTTGATTATGTTATTTTTTCCAAATTCTGCACATGTCTTGTAATGATGATATTTTATAAAAAATAGTGACAATCATTTGTTGCAGGTGACACGCATAAAACATATTAGGATTTTAAAGTATATAATATAATGAAAAATCAAAATGAAATCAATTCAATATGTAATATTACATTTCCCGTTAGATTGTGTGCAAAGTAATGGTAATTGTAAATTTTCTTTTTGTCATAGATTGTACGTCATTTTTTGATAATAAATCACATTGAAATTTAGCAGGAGATCGAAATTATCGGAAAATATTTGACCTGTCTTATTTTGAATGACATGTCTTGCGTATCCTACAATAATTAATGATATAGTGGAAATAATTATACAACTTTGAAAACTCCTGCGACGTGAAATTCGGGATTTTTGAAGGGAAAATTTGAACAAGTCCAGACTCTTATTTATATTATTAGAAGAAGAAAGAGATGCTCTGTCAGTACTGAATAAAATTCTTATTACCATATTATGTTATTTTGGCGTGCCAAATTTATAATACTTTTCCTTATTTATCTTGTAGTTCGGCAGCTCTCGCATTAACCGAGTGAATGAGTTTAATTAGTTGATTTACTTGCTTGTTGACAGCGACGAGTAACAGAGTATTCCCCAGCAGTTCCTTGGGTAAAACTATTATAAAATATACGGCGAGAATGTTCTACGGTATCATGCAAAAGCCCAACATATAATGATGTTTTCAGAGCAGATTAAGCAGAGCGTGACAATTATCGGATTTTCATAAGAAATAATAGCTGCCTAGGTCCATTGCGCTGTTTTTCACAGTTTTAATATCAAATGCATCGTCCACAATTTGGTTGTAATTTTACTGTACTCCGAGTATCTATCTAAAAATAATAATTTAGTTGAGCATTGTACTAGTATAAGCTGTTGTTTTTTCGTAGAGCCCGAAGAAAAGAGAATATATAGCTAAAAAATAAATACAAAATATGAAATTATAAAATTGTTCAAAATCTTTGATATAATTGATAGTGAATAAATATCCAATTAAGGTATGCCGTATGTTCCTAAAGCTATTATGAAGATGATATCGATTTTATTCGAATATGTGTTATGTAATTTACCAATCAATCAATTCCCTTTGTTAGGGAATTGATTGATTGGAAAATTGACGGTAAAATTATTTTACTGCGAGAAATGATTATTTAAGCTTTTCGGCAATATTTACATAAAAGTATTAATTTTATTTCAAGTTTGCTTAATGAAGCAAGCTATTTTAAAGATATTTTTACTCGAGTTAATCAGGACATCGAATGAAAATGGAACTGTGTAAGGTTATCAAAAAATGTATTTTTAAGTTTTGTATAATTACTCTCAATCGTAATTTCTATATAATATTTAGATATAAACCTACCGAGAAACCCTTTTTTTAATTCACAGTTCAACTTTATCATCCATCAACAGTGATATGAAATCGATAAAATAGTTCTCATTTAATCCTTTTTTACGTGGTTAATGAGAATGGAATTTATTTTGTTACATTTATGCAAAAATAAAATACTGAACCATAAGGATTTGAGATTATGTGAATGGTATCTAAAACGCAAAATTGTGTAACGGTTGATGTTATTTTCTTTTTTGCAAAAACCTTCCAGTGCTTTTCCCAGTATTTTTAAAACGCGCACAAAACAATGGCCGTCAATTCGCCGCGTAGCGCCCACCAAAATCAGCATTTATGTCAAACAAGCTTTGAGAGTGATGAAAAAGTATGCGTGGGTGGGTATCAATGTTTGATAACGCATAAAGCCTTAAACGGCTTAGAAAAAAAATTCACGGTTTCACCGCAACTGTAAAGTGTAAAGCATCAAAAGCTTTTACGATAATAATTTGAAATCACCGGTGGCAATCAATTATTTATTATTGTATTCGATTGAGAGGTAGACAAATTGACAGCAGACTATTATTCAGAAATTATCAAACTATAATAATTGTTATATCCAAATAAATTTTCTTTTAATACACTTTGTCAGAATGGATATCTGCTATCCGGTATTCACTGGCGTGTTTTTAAGATCGGATAACTATGTATCGTTATTTGGTCAATCGAGAACCATAAGAAACTTATAAAGTGAAATTCAATAATTCATACGTTAATATGGCGTAAAATAAAATTTACTAAGCATTTGCCCGATGAATTTATTAGTGGTTATACTACAAAGATCCATATAGTATGTACTTCACTTTAGGAGCGAATATCTTCACACTGTCTAGGTTGATATGCTATTTAACATGCGAAAATTTGATTACTATTTTTCCATACATTATAAATAAAACACTGAAATATTTCTTCAGAGTCCAATAGATAAACAAATCCTATGGGTCCTATTAATACTGGTGCGATTGAAATTATCATTGAGTTATTATCGTTCCACGGGGTATAGATTTCCACTTCATGCGATCTTAATTTCGTCTACTAGAGAAATATTTATTGACTTTGCTGTCGAGATAGAATGTCTTCGGCACGGGCCGTTTATTCTTCCAGGGGTGGGATGTACCTATTATTTCATACTGTGCAATTATTAATAGATGTGCGTAAAGTGGTTGTGAGTGTAAAATATGCTTTTTATGATAATAATGATGGAAATTAATCTGATATTGTAACCACCGGTATAAATTGTTGTCATTTTTTCAAGATTAATTTTAATAGCATCATTTAATAAAGGTTTTATGAAGGAATATTTTTCCACATAAATGTTGTTAAGCCAATTTATGATTGAATCTGATTGAATGAATCCGTATATGCGTTATCGTGTGATGTTTGTTAAAGATTTTTGTTGCATTCGAGCGAAAAAAAGATCGCCTTGATTTTCGTATGATGTATTTTTTACAGTATTTAGACGTCATGACACGCTGTGCGTACATTTAAAAGATTACTTGGGCATAGTAAAATAAACTATTCGGCCGACGAACGCAGAAGGTAGGCTAGACCAACAACGAGGAAAAAAGCAATTTTCTCTGATACAGGATGCCTCAAACGTGAAATTGCCGCGCGTGCTGCCGCATTACTGACGATTTGATAAAAGTCAATGTTTTGTAAGATTTGAAATACCTCGTATAATATACTCATGAATTTTTCGAATATCTTGATACATACAGTAGACAATGTTTTTTATTAAACATTAATACTTTGTATAATTGTTGAATTGTACCCAAAAAATAATTGTAAATTATTGCTGTATTTAAATCGAATAGTAATCAGTATAACGTGGAAGTGGGTTGTTGAATGGTTACCAATGAGTCCACCCACATTAAAAAAAATCACTAGTATCCAAAAGATACATACCTAAGATTTAAAACATATTTTTTGGAAATAAGTCAACAAGCCAGTTCATGGGTGAATAGATAAAATATTGTATAGTCGAAAACTCCAATATCTTAAGATCATTGGAATGAAAAATAACATAGTGGATATCAGAAGTACATGTCAGTGATGTGTAACATGTAAATGAACACGGTGCCTGTATATGTATGTCAAACTAAGGATAATGATTATTAGAGATCAATTCTAGACCAAACCCCATTGTGCTACAAAGCTAGATAGGAAAGGTATTTTTTTTTATTAATTTGACTGGGTAACTTTTCGTTTTATTGTTTTTTGTCTATGATTTTAGTGACGTAATGAAAACCAAGCAGTATAAGTGTTTTTTGTTACCAATTTCTAATTGTAAATTTACCAATCAAACCCTTAAACACTACACATTTTTATTTTCTACAAATATATTGCTTTTTCGACTACATAGAGCCTGTAAAAATTTTAGCACGGTATTATTTTATTATAAAACTAAAGTTGACATGAACACTGCGCTTAGCGAGAATTATAAACAAAATATTTTTTTCGGGACTTTTGTTTGCGTGTCTACGAGTATCTACTGGGTGTTTATGTTTAATGATCGGCGTTAAAATAAGACGGCCAATATTATGGATGTGTAGAATGTGGAGAATGTGACAGCAGTCAAAGAATCGGTTTGAATTAAGCACATGAATACAGTCAAAGAAAAACATGTAAGATGATACACTTGATTAATATCCGTTAATTCGGATCCACTTTACTAAAGCTTATTTTCTGAGTGACCTTCTTTGAAGTGGAAATGGATAAAAATTTAACTTCTACATAATTAAACTATCGCATAATATTTCCCGTTGAAAAATGTACATTTGAAATACACGACGCAGACTAGTTAACACTTAAAGTTATATTATGAATAATTAATTACTCCATTTATATTATTATAAAGTTACTTTTTCGTTATTAATATTAACTCGTTGGTTTATATTAATTTATGTAAGGTTATATAATATTTCCTCGCTGAATTGATCAAGATTAGCCGACATAAAATTGTATTGTTACGATACGTAATATAATACATCATCAGCCGTCAAGCGATAAGATGAGGGATTGGAGCTTCAGTGTGCGCCGCCATCCTTTAGTCCTTGAGTTATGGCCAGTTAATTTATAATACCTTCGCCGTAACTAGATACAACAATGTCAGACATTTTTCATTGACGAAGTGATAATGAGGTGTACAGTGTTATCCGCTAAATAGCTTTTATGACCGACATCGCAATATATATTTTCAATCAATATATATAAATATTATTTTCAGTATTCTTTCAGAATAAAAATATTAGGCTGGGGGTCCAGAAATCTGAAGTAAATTGTTGAAATGCGTTAAAGATCGGAGAGTCATAAAATTTTCCCAAAATTATTTAATTTTTTAAAATATTATATTTTAAGTTATAAAACTTTATTTTCAGCTTAAATCCATCTTACTACGGGTAAATAGATAAACTATAAACTCGGCCCTATGTTTTATAGTGTTTAAAAGAAATTTTTACGAGAAAGTCTTCTACACGTGCGTTTGTATGGATACTCTCGACGGCTTTATTCGACTATCTTTCCTTCAGTCCTCTGAAGATTGTTTCAAGACTTCTAGAGTTCTCCATAGTGTGGAGATACAAATTCATCACTAGCAGAGCGCAAAAGATAAACATTTATTCTTTTAAATAAGTTTCGTTTTGTTTAGTATTGTAGTTTAAAACTAAAAGGCACGTATACGTATTATAAACAAGCACTCTGCTATTCTGACTAATAGGAGTCTATTTGTCTCTCATAACCCGAGATACTGGGAACATCAGTTCCATCTGATCATACTATTAATATGTAGACGATATTCTTATAGATTTCTATATATAAAAACTACTAAATTCGTTCCGTAATACTGGAAGGTATCTTTTCATTGTATTCTAAATTCTTCTCATTAGTGTAACCGGATTAAAATTTTATTTTTTTCACTTGTCATTTTTTGTGTCACTTTTTATTTAAATCAAAGTATTTTTATGGCACGCTTTGGATGTCTTTCGGTGGATCGAAATTCTTAACATATTCAATAAATAAATGAATTGAATTTAAGTGTTATAAAAAATAATAAACCTTAAGAAGAGTGTAATTTATGTTAATAAAATAAACAAATACCCAAAGTCATACGAGACTTTATATATTATTTTACTGGCATTTAAAATAGTATGTATTCGATGAAAGTAATAGAGCTTTTCTGTATGATGTTATTAGATAAATTTAGTAACGCGTTACAAGTATGCGATGGGTTATTTGAAATTCAGGGAATTTCCTCTAAATTGTATTTTTGTAAGGGTGAACAACCGAAATTGGAGATATTATACAAAGTGTCGAGACGATTTAGTTTTTTCACTTTTCACATAATACACCTACTCACGTTTTTATTACAAATAAGACGTATCAAGTAATAAATGGTAAGGCTGTTGCATATCACGTTTCATCGATCGATATCTATACACATTTGTCCTGAAATTTTGTCAGATCCATCAAAAATTGAGTGCCACAAATAAATTCAAAGATGTACTTGTTAAATATTGTATTATACATAATCTGTAATAAAGTTGACTCATATATGATATGTCGTGATATTTCATGAACACCGACATTTATGAAAAGTAAGAATGATTATTAATATAATTCCAACGGTGGAGCGGGCAGATTAAAGCCGTAGAGTAATCGGACTACCCGCCAAATATTAGTTTAAATTTAAAAAAATATCTGCAGCTGCGTCATTTCGATCCGCGATCGCCAGCGCTGAAACGCATCTGCTTCCCAGATCGCACGCCGATGATTGTTAAGTATGAAATAGCTCGAGTGTTATGTATATATGTATTTAATTTTATTACATGAACGTGGACAGTTGGAAAATTTAGAACCGTATCTCGGGCTCCTGGTGTTATTTAATCATAAAAATAAGACGACCCCGTCGCTGAACAATTACTGTTGCAATACTAACAGTCAATAATCAATCGATTTGCAGTTTAAAATAACGATTGCGCGTATTTTAAATCACGGCAGTTCAATATTTAGGCCTTCTACATAAATATTATACGCCATAAACAGATTCTTATTAATTGTTATAAGTATTTTAAAAGTTATACGGTCGGGCTCGCTGACTCATTCTGGAATCCAAATTGTATATATGGTTTTTGAAAGATTGTTATTGCCATTTGAAACGTAATATTCTTCATATGCACAACGTTATTATAGAATTTTACGTATTCATATAAATAAATATATGAAACATCAAAGCCGAAACCGGTCGATAGAGTTACGCTCGGTGGAATCGTTTTCTCGAATTATAATTTTACCGATCAAGTTGTAAATATAAAATAATAACACTATTTTACATTTTATTTTTGATCGACAAGAAAAGGATATTAGGAAAAAAACCGATTAAATTTTTAAAATGATAAAAGAAGGAAAATTGTATATTCGATGACGTCTGGGAAATTTGTTATCGGCTGTTCACTTGTAATATTAGTATTTTTTTTTTGTAAATACACACTAACTACGGATTCGAATGGCTGTGGACTAGATTAGATTACATTTATCAATCGGTTGGTGATCGGATTGCACCTGATTTTGATATTTGTGTGGGAAGCTTATAGTATCCTACAATATAAAATTAACTAGAATTAATTATTACGTTATAGGAATACGCTAATTGACTTGTGGGTCGATTTTTCTGTTCAACGTCTTTACCGAAGGTAAAATATTTTTTACTGTTGTACTTTTTCGCTTTATGTATATTTATAGTGACGCTAATAATAGTTTGTATAGAAGTTAAGTGGAAACTTGTTAGCGCTGAGTAATTTAGATTTTTATCAGTAGCTTAAGTACTGTTTACGAAATGTTTGTATTCGGAAACAACTTCGTTTTTAGTTGAACGATAAGTAATAACATTTGATATCACGGAACGAGACCGATTGTTAGCTGTCAAATGGCAGTAACAAGAACAAGCCATAAAATCATCCGACCGAACGCATGATTTTTATCAATAAAATAACTATAAATATAAACAATAAGTATTTTTAGGATGACAATTTATTTATAGCATAAAAGTAAAATATCCAGCTTCTTTAGCAGAATAATAATAATCGATAATTATTTTCAGTGTGTCCGCTCTAAAAATGGAGCATCGTGTGAAATATCATACGATTTTCATATTAAGTCATACAATATTTGCCAGTATCTTCGAAATCGACAACGCAGGCGATAACTAAACTTTTCAAGGAAATCATTTTGTTCCCGATATAACGTGACCTGCGATTCTTAAAACTAATTAACACGGATATTTGGAAAATTCGCTAACTCGATTGTTATGAAAATAAGTTGTTCTGTATACTTACTTATACATGTAACGTAACATTATGAACGCATGTTTTTCGTTTTCCTCAAAAGTGTAACATTTTCAATGTTATAAAAGTTGAAGTATGTAAATTACATTGTAAGTTTAAGTATGTCAGTTTATATGACTTTGAGACTGGCAACTTTTTTGACAAGTTTATTTACTTAATTTTCTTACGACGACGGTGGCAGTTTACTGCTTTAAATAACTTTTCTCTTCTGTCGAGTGAAAGCTTTACTTCACACTTTTGAATTTTGAAAGCTTCCGAATCGTAAAAAGATGTTAAAATGAATAATTAAAATAACTAATTTGTTACCATCTATCAAATACTTTTATCATTAATTAAATTACGTACATTCAGTCAGAAAAATGTACGGCTGATATGCTTAAAGAATACAATATTATGTTAGATTTGATATTTAAGAGATTTTTGAGGTTAAGAACAAATTAGATGATAAAACAATATATTTAATTCAAAATGCTCGCAGTGTGCAAATTAAGTTACATATCGACTTTGTTATTTATGTGTGACGTCATTGGGCTTTCTTGGCCCCAGTGTTATTTAAATCCGCTGTGAGCTTGAAACATCGCCTCTCATACAATAGAGTTTAGTTTGTATAATATGTGAAACATACTATAGTACCCACATACCTCTTACTAGATAATAACAAAGGTGGACTATTTTAAACGTTGCAAAGTTGAGAAACCGTCTCGAAAATATTCTTTCAGAATCTATTATTAAGCCATTGTGCATTTATAATGTCAAATTTACGAAATTATTATTTATTTATAAAACGGAAATTATTTTATCTTGTACTATTACCACTAGCGAAGTAAATTTAGTTACTGGAAAATATATAATATACACTATAAAGAATTGAATATCGTATATTTTAAATTTTAAAAATATCTTCACGATTAGTGAGAATCAATAATACCTTAAGAATTTAACCTAAATAACAAATAGTTTCTTTATGAGGGATCTAGTGATGATTACCACATTTCCGAGGTACACATTGTAGTCAAATTTATGCAAAGTATCTTCCAATTTTGAACTTTTTAAATAACACATTGTAATCTCGATAGTAGTACATATTTAAATAACTTGACAGACCGGACCGATATCATTATGGGAAATACTGAACGCATAGGAATGACATACACTCAAGATTGTAGGCCATGATCAAAGCCCTGCGCAAAAATAGTGAATGCCACATGCGACTTATTGGCGACATAAACAGCGAACAGTCAGTGGTCTCAATAAGTGTCAAGCAGGGTTGCGTTTTAGGTCGGTCTTTATTTATACTATTCTTCGACTTAATACTTTTAAATTTAAATCCGTCTAACCAATCGTCTTCGTTGAAAATATGTGACTTTCTACCGATGATCCTGTCATACTCGATAAAATTATTACAAGTACTTGTGTCCAATAATGTGAGTGACTTTGTGAAGAATTTGGAGAATAAAACAGCTTTCTGTTACGCCAAAAACATGATTTCTGGGTGCTTCTTCTTCTGATAAATGAGATATACCAGAAATAACATCGGGTTCTATCCACAGAATGTTATCGGTGATATAGATGTTGCCAGGCGAGCTGGAGGATGCAAAGCGACTGCTGGGCAACATAGAATCCTAGAGACGTCACGTGGCGACCGTATGCTTCATATAGAAAGAGGATATGTAAAAAATAGAGTACTCAAATATTTTAAAATTCAATGATTTTAGGAATAATATACACCACTGCACAATCAATAAGCATTTTGCTACACAAGAACTGTATTTTTGAAATCGAGATAGAATGAATAAAAATTTTCACTTCTAAGAAATACAATTCCGATGGAAATAAACAAAGCACTCTGTTTCGCTTTCAGAGCTCTTAACGGGATCGTTACGAAATCGAATAGAAGCCTTCGAAAGGCTTTAAATAAGGGCGGAACCCTTATAATGGTGTTATTCAAACAAAGTATTAATAGTACATCACTTTTTTTTACAATGGAATTATTTTTAGTAATGGTGTGTTAAAATGGATCAATTCATAAAGACTGCGCGAAATTACGATCAGAAAAATTAAATAAAAAAAAAACGATTATCTAAATTCTCCTACAAAACTGCCTTTTCCAACACAAAATTGTAAACTGAAAATTATTTTCGAGGGTTGGTTTTTTTTATTCATTTAATATTATTTTCAGATATAATAGAATACAAATTACAGAACTTTATTGTATGAATTAATTTATTGTTTCTTAAAAAAAAACAATATCTGATTATAAACATATAAATAATAGTTGCTGTAGTGTATTGTATCGTGAGTATTGTTTAAGCATTTATAAACATGACGTATTAGATCAACAGGCAAATTATAATATCAACACTTTGATTTGTAGTAAAGAAATTGCGTCCGTATTTTTGGAAGGAATTACAACGGGTTTTTATATTTGATAGAGGTTGAACTACATATCGACTCTGTTTGGGCAAGCGGCATAAGCCCTCAGTTTTTTTAAAAGTGTTTTGTTTTAAAAATCAGATGCACATAGTTTAATACACGTCTAGTCAAGTCACAAATATTCAAGGCAAATTAAGCTGAAAATGCTGAGTGATTATATAAATTCGACTTCAAATTTTGAAAAAAATAGAACCTACCAAATTTGAGTGCAGGAAAAAGGAATCAAACCTCATTCACGGCATCATTGTTCTCTAAGGGTTACTATCTTTTGCCAAAACAGGGTCGATATGTATATGTGATTCTACTACGCGATTGCCCCAATGAGCCGAGCGAGGGGTCGGCAAACGATTCTTACGAAGAAAAACTTCTCAAGCCATTCTCAGCTTGAACATGTATACCTCTCATATGCGACGGACCCAAAATAGAACGAAAATGACATCGAGATAAAAAAATATATTAATAGTGCCACCTGATGATTCACGTTTGTTTATGGACGAACTTAAACGTAGAGAAAAACCTATTATTTCTTGTTACAAGAGGTGAATATACAAAATGTATCATTTTATCATATCCGGCTACGCGATATCGACGTTTTGTAACGGAAGTTGTTGATACTTCAGTAACCCTGGAGGCTTCTACCAGGTATATTTATTGCATGTAAATCTCCATACGCTAGTATGGAAATTAGAATAAATAACTTATCAATGAAGCGATGAAACTTGCCACCGTAATGATTACCTTCGCGTGTTGACAAAACATATCGGTGAATCAATGAGGTTACTATTTGGCTGATTAAAAAAAAATATTGGTACCAGTGGTACCGGAGGTTTTAGAAGACGTAGCACGATATTCATTTTTATCCTTTTGTACCAAAATTTATTTTCTGAATTATTTAAAACTGGTAAACTTCCATATGTGAGATCACTGTTAGCGAC
>JAGVSQ010001202.1:14008-30838 GCA_022683975.1 Rhyacophila evoluta | reverse complement strand
TGGACAAACGAACGAACGAACGAACATACATATTTTGACTTTTATATATTAGATGTATATTGTTTATGAAAAACCTAACCTAACCTAAACTGTACTATGTACTATACAGCGGATATAGTGTATCACGTATAAAAATGAGCTTATTTGTTGGAAAAAGTTTTTTATTTTAATTTATTTTATATAAACCATGTATTGTATTCAATAAACCTAACCTGAAATATTAACAAACTAAAAACATACATCTTTGCTATTTGTATTAAAAAATATGCTTTGAGAATTTAATTGTCATATAATGAAAAACGAATCAGCCTGCTTTATATACAATTCAATTATTTTAAAGAATCTCTCTATGCGGTTTCCAAATACGCGGTACGAATTAATCTTATTTGAATTAGTGCAGTGTTTCTTATTGCGTGGTTTCCATATACTAATCACGTTACGGGAAGTTTGACTGTATTTGAATTAGAAACACCTTACATTAAGTTCCTAATATATTCCACTTTCTTATAATATAAATGTCTTAAATCAACCAAATTTAAATACTTCTTTATTATTTAATTAAGAATACTTTTATCAAATAAATCGATTAAATATAGATTTTCGTATTACACAAAATACAACAAATAAGCAGTTTTAGAACTTTATATGTCGAACAAAGGCCAACAAAAAATATGTGGTTTATAAGAACACTTAAAAATAACGTGTTGAACTAGTTATTTAGCCGCAGAAGTATTATAGTTTTATTTGTACGGCAAATTTCAGTTAACATCTTTACAAATGTGGTCTGGCTTGCAAATTATTTAGTGGCAAATTATTTGGTACGTAATAAGGTATTATTTATTGAAATAAACATTAAACTAAAATATTTAGTTATGCTTACTTCTCAGTATGTTGATTGGACTGAAAATATATTTAAACAACTAACAGTGAAATTGATTTATTAAAAAAAAATTCCATGTGATAAAAGCTGTTAAAAATGTTTTGCATTCAATTTGTGTTTTGAATTGCATTAAAACTTTTAAATCTGATAATTAAGAATGTCCATACTTCTCATGAAACTGGTAGAGATTAAATTGGTTTTAGCTGGTTAAAAGAGATAATATTATAGAGTGATAATTATTAATGAAAGCAATAAATTATTAATATGTTACTTGATAATTGTTTTAAAATCAATTAAAGTAAATTTATCAAAATTCCTTGGGAATGTAAGTATTAATTCAACATACCTAACTTTATCATTTCTTTCCTCAGGAAGTAAACACTATAAAAAGAATATACATTTTAAGAATAATATCTGCATAAATGTACATAGGAGTATCTTCAAAAATAATCACAATTGTATAAAATGTATGGTTTCCTTTACTAGGTGTTAAAGTAAAAAATGTACAATAACATTTTCAATCACAGATAAAAAAATATATCGCTTAAATAAATTAATTCATTGACTTTTCACAATGAAATATTGCAAATGAAGTAGGATCGAAATATAGTTACTGCCTGTTTTATTTACAAAATTAACAAAAATAAACATGAATCACAATTGATTTGATATTTGATGTTTAAATAATTGAATAACAGGAATAAGGTACACAATCAATTGGGAATTTTTGCTGATTACAGTGCAACAACAATATTTGCAATATTTTTTTCAACTAAATATTTCTTCAAACAATAGTAAACATATTACATAGGTCAAACATGATTATTGACTCTTCAATATTTTTGAACTTCTCACTTTGGCTTCAGATTAATTATTTCCTTGTGGAATGATTCATCACGCCTTTAAAATTTACAGCTTATGGTGATTTGAAGATGTAGATACTAATCATTGCAATTCTTTGATATTTCATTGTTATATGGGAATTAGTCTTAGTAATGGTAAATTCGATAGATTTAATACTGAATATGAGTAGTAGCATTCATAATTTGATATAATAAAATGTAGAAATCATGTAATTCATCCTTTCTTTAATATATTTACAGTATTATTATTATTGATAATATCATATTAAATATATTGAAGTATTTCATTGATTCCAAAAATATAATGGCATAGGGGATAAGCAACAGCAATTATTTAAATCATTATAGAAATATCTTTGAGAAAAAACAAATGCTGATATCAGTGTACTGTATTAAGTTGCTATTGAAGCGAGTCATGCTAAAATCCCATACAAAGTTTATCTCCATTTGCAAAGAATGTACAGTAACAATAGAATTTCTACATACTAGAAATAAAAAACAACAACAAAGGCAGTTTTGATAACTTCTCAAGATATCCTGAACCTTCTCTGCACATTCGTAGATGGCACTTTTTAATGCTGCACAATAAAAAACTTAATGATAGGTGTTTAATCATCACCAACAACTCCGTACTCCTGGCCAAAGATATATAGAACGTAAAAGGAGAGTCCCAAGAAGACGGAGCCGAGAAGATCACCGAGTGATGTGAGGTAAGGGATGGCCGAGTTGTCAGGATCAATTTTCCGTTTCCACATTTGATGGACAATGATGTGGGCCACATACAAAAGGACCATTACCTAATAAAAATTGAATAAACCTTACAAATATGACCATTATTTAAATAGTATGTTCCATTATTAGAATTAGTTCATTACTGATATAATATGACACACTGTCATTTTCGAATAGAGATTAAAGCATGTTTATGATCTGTTGATAGAGGATTCGTAATATTTTTTTCAAAGAATTTTGGAAACAAAAACCTTGCATTTGTGCCAATATTTGGTGGTCATATTGACTATTAAGAATTTGTAATATTATATTATGAGAAATATTAATGTTGATAAATTGTATTCAAAACATGACTGTTTTGATACTGTTCATTGATATTATTTATTGAATTAAGCTATAATCAGTACGATAGATAGACAAAACTGTACAGTATTGTGTTGCCAAGAAGTTATGGTTCGTTGATACATAAGTAAGTATAATTCATCGCTAAAAATCCAACCAAATGGATGCCAAAGATATCTTAGAAATGACAAATGGCATATCATATTTACCTGTAGTGTGGCACACATGATATATGCAATGCTGAATGCTACGGTGATAGTGACAGCTTTCATGTACATGTAGTCAGCAGCTATCATGAAGACACACTGTCCGATTACAGCAAGACATATTAACATCCTAGCAATCGTTGCTGAGTGTGCTGCAAAAGCAATAATACATTTCATAAATACTATAATAAAATCAAAATATTCAAGAATATAATAATATTATTCAATGAGAAATTTACAAATGCAATCAACATCACCCCTAAATTATTTACTTTCAAAATGACAAACAGATGTTGATATATTCATAACACAAATTGATCCGAAAGACGGACATCCCAAAGACAATTTTTTTTATCAGTAGACATGAAAACTTGGAAAACTGGACTAGGATCCTATGACAAACCAACCCTTGACTGACATGCATGTGTCATGATGCTTTATAAATCTGAAATTATAAATCAAAAATTTTTTGATGAATATTCATATGAAAATCACGGCAAGTGGGAATGACAAAATGGTTTGAAAAATTGGTTTTCTTACTCTAAGATTAAATTTGTTAATAAGTGTTGACTTACTTCCATAGAAAAGCACCTTCCAAGGCCATTCCCAAACCTTGGCTCCTTCAGGCAGTAGGCCTATTATGGATCCTCTGTGTAGCATTGTTGATATTCTGGACGATTGGACTGAAACAAGGTTTCCACCAATTCCATTCACTATTGGCTGGAAGACGACAAAACCCTTGAATCTATCGACAGCCTGATCCAGCACCATTCCGCCAAGTCTGAAGACAAAATTGGAAATAAATGTTGTTACACTGACACTGTTTAAGGGGCATAATTATTATTGTTCATTTCTTGTTGTGTTGTTTTTAAACATACCCACTGATGAAGAGAGCGCTGATAACAGGGGTCCACCCTGTTGTGAGCACAGGTCGGGTGTAAGTGTTCTTGAGGACAAGATATGTCCACATCGGGAGGATCAGAATGTAAATTGACAACATTGTACATGGTAACCATATGCTGTCATCTGAAAATTATGAATTAATGTATTTATTATAATTGAAAATTCTATGCAGATGGTAATTTATTTTACTGGAATAACCTTATTGCATTCTCATTCGTCATCAATTTATACTGAATAAAAATAGAAATGACTGTTATAACAAATACAAATTTACTGACTTCTTGACATACCTACTTTCATAAAGCTTTCATTAATTTGCATACAATCTTAGAGAACTTAGCTTATAATGAAACAACATTGAATGATTTAAAAGTAATGTAACATTTTATATTAGGCATTTAATGATTTATTCAGCATCGGGATATAGGTATATACTTCCCATCGGTTGAGATGAACTTTGAGAGTCAGGAACAATGGTTCCAACATTGACTAATAAAACTTCTTTTCTCTTTAATCACAAAGAAGTAAATTTATTTAAGATGTAATTGGACTGACTCATTGTATTGTAGAGGTAGGATGCTGTTATGGAGAGCACGGTTAGAGAGACGACGTCTCCGATGGAAGCTGCAAGCGGTGTCGCCAAGTTGTCTGGATTCATCTTGAACTTGTAGGATATTATTATCACAGTGACCAGAACAAAATCTACACAAAAAAAAAACACAAAAACTTGAAATATTTTCTTAGCATGTAATAAATGACATAAATGTTTAAGAAACCGTGACAAAAATGTTTAGGAAATCGGATTATCATATTATTCCATTTAATTTTTTCAATTATTGTATGCATAACTTTCAAAACAGTTTAAGAATGAATAAATATTTCAGGTAATGAATAAATATATAACATGTAAAATTATTTTGCTTGCAACAAATGTCAAGTTATTTTGTATGAAACAGAAAAATGTACAGGTCCATGTGTGGTCATTGAATTGAAGCAAGTAAATTTCATATGAATTTTACTAATTTATAAAAATATGTAGGTATGCGGCCATGTAAATTTTTATGAGTATTTTTTTTCACATTCTCTCCGAATGTGGAGCATATGGATCTCAACAGTATAATAATGATCACTTTAGATCGGATCTTCGCATTAGCAAGACTCACTTCTGACAGATAATTTTATTTTACAAGAATTTTTCAACACATTGGGCATCGGTTCATGCATCTTTGGATTTAAAAAAATGCTGAAACTGTGGGATTCGAACTAATAATCCCTGGCTCCAAAATGTGCACACTAACCTCTCAGCTATGGGGAAGTAAATTTTTTTCGATTAATCCAGAAAGAAAAACATATGGGAGTTTTTCCCCAAGTTTGCTTCTCTCAACAGCAAAAGTCTATTTCTATATTTTCATAGTAAACAGCATCCATTGCCAGACAATTGTAACTGTCTAATTAATGATTAACAAAAACAAATTTCAAATAATCGAATAAATTTCTAAAGATGTCCAAGTAGTTAAGTGGTATAAGCATCATCTGTTGACATTTGGTGACCAAATGAAAGGTATATATATAAATTTGTTATTATTAAATCAGCGGAGGATGTTAAATTTATTGCATTGCTGTCAGTGTGCGGTTGATTGATTCGGTATGGTGCACAGATAACAATAATCTCACTGATAACCGAATAGTAATTGAGATTTTTCGCATTTTAAATTGTAAAATGTTCATGTAAGTTATAAGTAAACCTTTGTTATGTTTCGAGAGATCAATGTGCAGAAAAATAATACAATATTTGACTTATCTGTTCACATGAAATCGACATTGAACAGTTTTACACATTATCTTGAAATATGCAATTCACATATAAATCTTTTATATAGGTGGGTTGAACTAAAAAATATTACAATAATCTTACTGTGAATCTTTGAACTCGTTTTGACATGTAAGCATCTATAGATTGCACATTAGTAGTGGGTGAAAATAAGCTAATGTATCATATACAATGCAATGCTTCTACAATATATATTGTAGAGAGTTATATCACATGGGGACATCAGGAGAGACCTTTCACATTATCGTATTTATCTAGCATAGACTTAAAGGTGAGATTGATCTTTCTCTGAAAATTGATTAGATAAAATGTATATTTATCTTTGAGTATTGTTTTTATTTTTTCATTTCAGAACACAAAAAAATGGTCAAAAACATTTAGAAATGCACTTAGAATATGATATAAAATTTCAGGCCTGAGTTGTTATTATAATCAAAAAATGTTCTTCTTGCATTTAAAGCTATTGTATTGTATGAGGGAAGACTTATGGTGAAAATTGTGGATTGTACCATTTCAAATGGATTGTATAAAAATTATTGTTAGTAGCCAACAACTATCATATTATTTAGTAGTAAGTAAATAACAGAAGACCAACTGTTGAACCATGTCGTCATTTTAAAATATTTAACTGTTTTTAGAAACACACATGGCATCAATATATTTATATTCAGAGCCGTGTGGTAGATTTTTTCAGTGTGATGCAAATCTTTAATCCATTACATGTAGTTTTTTGTTTGGTCGCGCCTACTAAATATCTGGCTTCTTATTATTTTAGGTATTATGCCTCAAAAATATTTTTCACTTTCTCCCAAAAATTCTTGGCTTCTCATTTTTTTTTGCGTCTTCATGATAATATTTTGCGTCCCCCAATGATTTGTGCGTCTGGAGCATTGATTTTGCTATTTATGCCGCCCCTAACACGATGACGCCTGATGCGGTCGCGTCTTTGCTTCATAGCACGGCACAGCCTTGTCTATATCCATCACAACCATAGCTTTATATACATGTGTATGTAAAGTTGCAATGTTTGCCGAATAGTAGTTATTATTTTATGATTAATTCAGCTACTCACTCACCTAGCACAAAACAAGTAGTCGTAGCTGTGAAGACTGCTGAAGAGGTAAGCAACAATGCGTTGTGTGCGCTAAACTCTTGGTCCACGATTGCATTTACTGCAATCGCAAAAATGGATACTATTATCGCAGCCACTATTGCTTGCACCTAAAAAAATACAATGCCATTTATTAAATACAAACTTGAGTCTATAATTTATAACAGAAATTTATCTGATTACAACAAATTTGAAATATAAAACACAGATGAAAGTGGTCATAAAAATATAATCTGTGATTTATGATATTAATTTTACATTTTTTTCAAACGTGGTTGTCATCACCTAAGTATTTTGTATTTATGTTAGTTAAATGTTATTTATACCTGAACTAAAGAGATGTTTCCCACAACCATTTTGGTGATTTCCTTTGGACAAGACATATTCCCAAGGTTAGCCTGCGTTGACAATCTTGAGGCGAGGCACATATCCAGATTACCTGTTGAAGAAAGCGAAATATAATAAATTAAGTGATTTTCTTGACCAGTTTAGCATCGTATAAAATACTATCATGCATTATTTATTTGTTTGATATCTATTGTGTACTATAATCAATATAATGAATGAACCTCATCTATATGATTAATGCATGGTTTAATTTGTAAAACCGTATCCTCATAAAGATAACTCTATTGTGGGTTCATTGTTCATTCAGATTTATTCAAAGATATGCTTTCCAGCTTACAACTACAGTGAACTTGGAAACCCACTGAACACATCCATCTGTTTTGCATGGGTCAATCAGCTTCTTTTTTCAGTTTCTTGCGTCTTAGTAAGAATGTGTAAAATGCGACCATCCTTGGGGGGCCCAAATTAGTAGATTATCCATCGTGTATGCGTGGTAAGATTAAAAAATGCAAAGAAGATGGCCTAAATCAGCCTAGCGTTATTTTTATTCTGCGTCAGCTTTTAAAACCCTATATAACAACTTGTCTTTTTCGAATCGAGCACACAAAGATTAATTTTTACTCAGTGGAAATTTGTTTTGGTTTCTATTATATGTCAACAATAATATATTACGGTTGTAACTATTAAATCATCTGGTACGAAATAAATAGTACTCACACACCTACAGTCTAGCTCCAGTCTGGGGATTGTCAATCCAAGACGATGATTATAATTAAGGCAGGCCACACATGAACTAGTCAAAGTTTACAGTTGTATTCTATCGGCCTAATGATAGGCTCATGTTACATGCCATGTCCATGGGTCGCCTGCCTCAATCCTAATCATCAGTCTTGGATTGACAGTTTCCGGACTGTATATGGACTGTAGGTGTATGGGTACCATTAATGTGCCAACTTTATACAATAGCGGCTACACTTTAGTAACATGCCATCATCATAGGTTGTGTAAGAAATATTGTCTTAGAAACTTATTAACTTACTTATAAGATTAACTTGGCAGAAGATTAACCACGATAAAATAGAAAAGATTTTTTTTTGTCATATTTATTGGGATTTGCAGACTTATATTATAATATTACATAATATCATATTGGTATAATTTATTATATTTAGTAAAGTACTTTTTGTATTTCTTATTTATTTTTCATATGCGGGAAAGTGTTAAATGGGGAATATTTTTCAGCTGCACCTACATTATTTTATGATTGAAATACAAGACCAATGATAAAATTGATCACATATGTTAATATCTCAATTTTGTTTACCGGAAGTTGAGTTGTCATCCTTGATTATAGTCAAATATTTTATCATAAAGAGGATTAGGTAACTATGAAACTAAAGATAATAAAATATCATTGCAAATAGTGTATAACTTGGCGTCCTATTAGAAACTGTGTAATAATTAATTATTTATTTATATTCTTATATCGATGAAATAAGGAATAACTTGTAAATTTATCTTTGTTGCCTGGAAATATAATCAATAATATGTAGTGACTACCATAATGTTCCCGTCAAATAAATATTATCATTCCTCAATATAAGAGCTTTAGAGTATTAACGATGAAGGCCGTGTGAACGACCAAAGGGGGTCGGGCTATCCCATCATATCCATCTATATGGAGTACTTTGTTTTGTATTCACCATCACTTCTTGATTTGTGCATATATGAAACTATGAAGACATGACAAAGGTGGCTAAGAGTAAATTAAAAATATATACCTACATATTTGGCTATGAAATATTTTCTTAAAATATTGTTTTACTGAAATATTTCTTTTCGTTATATATTGCATCAAAGATTATGAAATACCTCTTCATAAAGTAAATTCAAAATAAATGTTATCTTTGAGCAAATAAAATTGACACAGTTCTTGGTTCGAAAGAAATGAACCAATCGGTTACTGTGAGTGCAGTCTATGTTTGTTATAGTTGATGAATTAATAGAACGCTATCTCTGCGTGTACTTAGAAAATTAAAAAAATTACTTATAAGTACTATCGAGTAGGTGAACACTTGATGAGTGCAATAATTAAATTTTCTTTCGTAAATCCAACCTTGTCCTCTTTTTTAAAAATATTTACGAAAAGATAAAAGATTAAGAAAACAATAATATATAATTGTGGACCTAAACATAAAATAGAAATGTCATCATCGGCCGGATTCCATTTATTAGATCTGATTGAAACTCCTTCCATTTTTCTTTATCAGTATTATTAAACTTTTACTTTAATTTTAATCCATTTAATAGGCTTGTCCATTATTTATACGCCTGCTAATGAATTTTTCCCCGGTAGCCGAGAGGTTAGCGTGCGCATTTCGAAACCAGAGATTGTGGGTTTGATTCCCTATCACCAGGATTAAAAAACTAAAAATATATGCCCGTTGAGAAATAGGCTGACAATCAATTCTCGTGATAATAAATAATCTGTCAAGACATATCTTTCATCGTGGACATCCACATACTCCACTTTCGGAGTGAGCATGGTGAAAAAAATAAAATAACAATTTTAAATAAGTGCTCGACGGCAACTATCATTTTTTTGGGATGCTTATTTGGGTTGAATGTCTTCGGAAAATTGAAGTTTTACTGTAAATGATCACGAATATGTAAAAAAATCTCAATTTCGCCAAAACGTGGGTTGGATGGTTTCTGCATAACTACGTCCATATAACGCACCTGATTCCTTTTTGGTCCTCCTGGGAGTTGCATTTACGATGCACACCCTTTCACCTTCCTGGTGGTATTTTTATTTTTTGTTAAGAATGGAAGCATAAGTTGGTTGAATATTTCGCGTCACAGGCATAATGGATCATATTTGAAAACGTAATACGACAGAGCTCGTGTCAATTTGGTTTTGATTATTGATTGAAAATTATAGTAAATATTTATACACAAAAAACAACTTGTATAGATCGCAATTTATAAAATCAATGATACATTTATAAAAAATGTACTTATCAGTACACACTGTTTTGCACATTGTACAGTTATTTTGAATAACAAAAATATCTACATGTTGAAATTTCAAGGATGACTGATTGATATTTTGATAACATATTATACTATTATATGTATTCATATAAAAAACAAAACACTCGATTCGTTTTCTTTGTTTTCTAGCTGTTATTACCTGACGACAAAAACTAATGAAGTAAATAACCAGATAAACAACTTATCAGTTATGTTATGCGGACATATTTGTTTTTAATAAAGGTTCCAGACAATGAGTCGGTAATGTAGATATTATAGATGTCCGAAAGGAGGGGGCACAACATATACATCGCACATTGTAAGAATCGTCGTTTGCCAATAAGACAAATGTTTGTAAAAATCGATGCATTTGACTGATATCGATTTTGCAGCAAATATATACAGAGATGAAGCAACCGTTAAAACCATCGAGTAACGGTAAATTTCTTTCGCGTCTCGACTCACTCACTTCCTAAATTAAAAGAAAATAGCTCGAAGACGCCTCGACGGTGACTGTCATCTGCGATACATATCATCTAATTACCATTCCCAAGAAACTTTGATTCAAATAAGAAAAAATCAACAGAATGGATATGTACCTAAACGGATTATTGTATGCAGTCATGAGACTGAATGTGTAATACGTCAAGATTCACAATATATCAGAATTTTAACATCAGTGAGCATTTGACAAGTTTTAGTTTTTTCCGAGCTTGAAAATTATATATTAATATCCAGAAAAAATATTGGAGGTATCCATAAAACTTGATGAGTTGCTATGACCAGCTTCAAGAGTTAGCGGAGAGCGAGGTTTATGTACATCCAAACATATAAATGTATTATTCTTTATGTGCAGTCACAAAAAAAACTATGCAGTTAATGCAAAACAACATATAAAATAGAGATTCTTAACCTTATTGCGGTAGAAAATGCATTTGAGATTTAGGATAATATAATAATTTTAAAAAGATTTAGGATACAGAATAAAAAAGATAAAATATAATAAATAGTAACAATTATATTCAAAATGACAAATTACAAATAGTGCGGTCTTTGTCATTGTATTTCACTTACTAATTATTCAAAGTTCGGAGTGAATATTATATATTTACGATTTCAATAAACAATATATTTAATTAAGATTAAATTAGGGTTTTTTCGTTATTAAATACTTTGCAGCGGGCGTATGAAAATAAGCGTCCGCAGGGACAGGGTTAAGCAATCCTGATCTGAAATAATAGTTCCGTAAATCAAAACCTAGAAAATTTATTACCTTTTAGGCCTGACAGGGAAGGCACCAGGACGAATATGGCGGACACATCCGTAAAGACAGGCCACTTCTGAAACAAAAACATAAAAACACTCAAATAATAGAACAGTCACAATAGTAGATACTATAAAACACAATTTATGGTATTTATAGCACGGCACACTTATCGGAACAAGGATATATATTGAATAAGAGCGACACAGAGTGATATTTCATTTAAATATACCAGAAATTTTATTTCTCATTTTCTAATTTCAAATTTTTATCGAATCGTAGTTATTCTTTTGTTTTATTTGCAACTTATTTGTTTATTCTATTTTATTATATTATTGCAAAACTGTCTGCTTTTTAAAGTGCGTTTGCAGAATTTAAAAAAAGTTCATTGGTATGATTAATAATATTAATTAGTAATTAATATTATTTTAATGAATATACGAAAAGACAACAATGTAAGAACAGCGCGAATATAGCTACCGTATTGAGACCATCAGCCACCTAATACACCAAGAGATTAAATTTTCATCACGCAGGTATTCTATTATTTATAGTAATATTAATTTAGAATAAAATTTATGCCATTTTTTAGTGTGGCAATTTGTATAGCGTCTAAAATTTCAATTATTTATAAAATCCATATTCCGTTTCCTCGGTGTACGGATATCACACAGCAGGAATAATTAGGAAAAATATTCTTATTCCGTTTGCATTTATATTAAAATAGATGTTTTTTGTCACACTTTTTAGACATATCTTCATCCACCAGGTCATTAATTTTCACTGAGACAATTTATCAAACTATTATGTGCGAAAACGACGGACGACATACAAATTCAGCATTGTTAAAGTTAATGACAAACGTCTTACAAACATGAAATATACGTTGAAATAAGTACTCAACGCGATTATAAAAGAATTAGTAACTCACTTTGGCATATTATGGGAATAACACCGATGATGTTAATGAGCTAATGAATAATTCCTCAATTAGTGCGAATCCCAGCATCTCTGAGATGAATACGGCAGAGCTTAACACGTTCAATATTTTTACGAATTAACGCATAGTTTATGTCCATTCTAAAACTGCAGCAGATCAATCTATAAGTGTGAAAAAAATTTATCAAATTCTTTGTCACAGGAATTGGATATTAGCCAATAATTTTTGTTTTTTTTTTTAATGTATGGAATATTGAAATCTGTAATCTCCACGGAGTACGCGCTTGCCACTCGGCCACCGGGATCATTGGCATATTGACATTCATTGAACTATTAAAAATATGTAGTATAAGATAATTTCCTTGATTTCTATTGACCTTATATTGATTAATATTTCTTAAAGTTCAAGAAGAATCTCACTTCTTAATTTATTTCGTGATTTTGATGAAATACCGAAGTAAAAAATTTGAATCTCGTTGAGACTAAAAATGAAATGGCACTTCTATAAATATAAATAATATATTTGCTTAAATGGCGTAAATTTCCAAAAACTAACATACATATAGTGTGACGATGGTAATACTCTGGGATTTGACAGTTACCTATTCCTAGACAATCTAATCGAATACAAATGTACGAATAAAAGCTATCCATGATTTATTTACTACCGTGACATTCTATTTATATTAAAAATAAAGATAAATTTGAGCACCAGGATGTGATTCACAGATTTCCATAGATTTATAAAGTTTACGAGCTATTTTCGACTTATTATGTGTAATTTCACTGTTTCGTAAAAATATGAACTCATGATTCGGCACTTAATATGTTTCATGACACAAAGTAAAAATGAAGTTTTATTTAAACTTTACTCGTTTATTTGTCCCCGGTCTTTTTTCTCTGAACTCAACGTGTCTCCCTTACAATACAACACAAAATTCATTCACAATTTACAATTTACTTACTTGTACATGGCCGAGGACGAGCCCCGCTCCGATCGTCCCAATCCCTGCAATGAAGAATGGGACACCAACTTGCATAAGTGTACTCCACCATTTTTCTTCTTTTCTCTGCGGAAAAAAAACAAAATAACATCGATACTTTAAAAATATTAATTATACTTCGTAAAGGAAAATAGCAAAAGAAAAATCAAACGTGCGGCATTACAAGATATTTTCTAATACCGCGAGTAAAGGCGATGTAAGAACGAAATTTCGCGAGAAAAATGTCTTATACTTGCTGCAGAGAGATCTGTAGAGTACATCTGTAGATCATTAATTGGGGCGTTGATCTGATCTATGTTGAAAATTTTGCCCTAAACTTCTAGAATAGACGTGCAAGTTTATAAAAAAAAACTAGATGCCCGTATAGTGTAATATTGCAATATGTATTAATTTTACGCGAAAAAATGAGAAAACAAACATAATCAAACCAACAGTTGCAGGCAAAGTAAATGTTTATATTGAAATAAAAAATACTCGCTTGGTAAAAAAAAATACCAAACCAAAGTTTATTATATCTATAAAAATCGAGGATTTATATAATAGGTAATAGGTGCGCGATTATTTTTTTATGACGAACGCAAATTATGATTTTGACAACATGCTTACTTTTCTGGAAAACGCCGGTTTGGGACGTGAACAGACAGTGCCAGACCGGTGCTGAATTGAATTGTTTGAAGTAGACTGTTCAAAGTATACATAGTATTAAAGTTAATGAAAATGAATAGTTGAACCGATAAGCCAACTTTTTGTACAGTAAAAACATATCTTGACGGCTTACTGCCAAAAGAATCTATCTCGAAGTTTGACGAAAACCCTTTTAGCGCCATTTATTAGCAAATTATTACTAAAGCTATTATGTGACAATTGCCCGTAACTAAAATATTCATCTCAATAGAGTTACGAGCAATTGACTGGGACGATATATACATAATAGTTACCGGTAACTCTTATTTTTAATAATAGAAAGTGTAAACTACCAATGCTGTGGCAGAACACTTTTTACTGTGAGAAGCCCATGGAAAACGGTAAGAAAAAGATAACGGTGACACAGTGGAGAGATTGGCAACCATCATTGATCGGCTGGAGACCGACAACACACTCCTTGCTGCAATTTTTCAGGAATCAAAGAAACACGTTAAGATGGACACTTCGAATCACAGACAAGATGTGAGTACTACACATTCAGCAATAATACCATGTTCAATGATGACGACTTAATGGATCCGTTCAAGAATACGGAGAAGATACTCATCTTGTTCATCAATAAGATTGTAGCCAGTTTGCATATGGGAAAGTATATTTATAGGCATATTGTGCTTATGCACATCATAATATTACTTTATGCGAGTATATTGAGAATAAGACCTCTACGGCGCGTAGACTCGTCGTAGAGGTTTGAGGTGGTGATGATAAACAATTATAACATTTTTTTAAAAAACTAAAATATTTTTTAGGAATTTCTTTATCTAATTATGTATTATAATATTTTATAATTATTATCAATTTATCATGTTTTCGACATTTATTCTAGGTGTACGTGTGTCTGTTGAATTGTAAATGCTATCATATAAAGGGCATTAATATCCAGAGTGACAATAATTTATCCCTTAAGTAAGTAACATAAAATGAGAGTAAATACATATCAAAACGTTAATATGATATCAAATATGATAACGATAAAGTTTGTGAGATTAAAATCGGCTACCAATTTTAAAGATGTAATGTTTCACGAACGAGTGAATATAAAATTGAATCAAGTATAGCTAGCTATCAATCTGAAAAGTCCCTGAATTATTTTCTAATACATCTGCAACCGTTATTTTAGACAAATAATATGATAATTAAAATATTTAATGCACACTTTAAATTCCAAATTTTTATTTTATTAAGCAAATTAAAAACCGCGTACAAACATTTAGTTTGATTTATCGGCGGAATTATTTACAGAACAATTATTTAAATGAAATTATTGTCGATTTAGTTCGGTGTGTTCGGTCTCTAAGCCAGTTTTTTTTTTATAAAAGTTCTGAAAAAGTGTTATTATTAAAATAATCTATTTTTTGTGATCAGAAACGGTGTCATTGATAATGGTTTAATAATAAAAATGTTAATAACCATGCGTATTTGTATTCATTTTTGAATTATAATTAATAAGAAAATTACAGTCGGGAATAAAATAGTGCGGTGAAGTATACGGCAAGCGAATATTATTGAAACGCTAATATGAAATACCCTTCTTTATATAATCCGCTGCGGTATTATGACGGCAAATGGCAAGTAGCTATTTTATAACGATGTCTTCCGCCCTTATTTAGCGAATACTCAACTCGGGTTGTGTAGGGGTGTATTCTTCACGTTTTTCAATGCTATATCTGAGAAATCGTCATTGGTTATATAACGAATACCGATATAATGCAGGGAATTTAGTATTAAACGTGACATGGTGAAGTGGCTAAATATGTACGCTATTATCAACTTGTACATTATTATTAAAGTCTGTTACGAGGCAATAGGCTTTTCCGCATTGTCGAGTTTCAGGCGAGATTGCTTACATATTATTAAATTGAGTGTCATTTACAATTTGATGCGCTTCGGCATATCAAGAGTGAAATAAAAAAAATATAGGCTTAGTTTACTGGCGTTATATTTTAATGTATTCCAACAATGGTTAATTTATATATTGTATAATTTTATGCCGATTTATCACGATGTATCTTAGTGGGCTCGTTATATTATATATTTATTCAAACCGGATGAATGAATTAAAATTACTATTTCTAAAATTATTATGTAAGTGAAGCGCCTTTTTGTAAGTAGCCGCTTGTAACACGCATCATTTTTTGAAGAAAAATATTGCATTTATTTGGATGATTCTCCTGATTAGTACTCCATTGGGTGTAAAAATAATGTAAAATTGGATAATTGCCCATTTATTTAACCAAAAAAATTACTCGAGATATGATTAATACAAAAACTTTCGGGAGATGAGCTGATAAATAAAAAGCCAGTGAGAAATGACTACTACATGAAAACAATTTCTTTTAATGGTAGTTTCCAATACCTGCATTGATATGTATTTGATAAGTAATATGATCAGCAATTTACGGATAAAGTATTGTATGATAATGTGTCTTAACATTTAAAAAATGCTGTACGGTGATATGAAAAACTAAATTGAGGTTTTTATCAATTATAGTGCAACATACAATTGTCAGTCAATAGCAGATATTTTGATCACCCGTTGATTAATTAAATAAAGTAAAATTCTAAATACAAATGAATATAGCTTACATTGATATTAAATTATTTTAAATTATGAAGTCTGTTCACTTTGTGAAAATATTTTTGTTTCAAGTACATTATAGACTATGAAA
>JAGVSQ010001201.1:0-30847 GCA_022683975.1 Rhyacophila evoluta | reverse complement strand
CTTTAGGAATGAAAAACAGTTGATGTTCCCGATTTCTTAGGTAGTTATCAGGGGCTAGTTATCACATAATCGAAGAGACTGTATTACAATTTAAAAAAAATAAACTATTCAGCGCATGTAAATTCATCGATTACTTTGAAACTTTTTTTGGAATCGGAGCATATTGAGCGTGATGACTTCCATTTGAAAAACAAAGTATAAAACATAGATCTACCCATTCCAAAGATTTACCTTGATAGATATTTTTCACAGGTCAATTTTTAAATTCTATTGACATAATTATATTTTATTACATTCCTAGATCTTATAATTTTTCAAAATACTGTATTTGTATCATTCAAATTGCTAACCATCGACGCGTATTTCGGAATCGGAAGTTGTTGGTTTGAATTCCATAGCTGCAGAAGTTTCAAAATTGAAAGATATAGAACTAGATGCCTTACGGTTGGATAACCAATTCTCGTGAAAGAAATCTGGTTCAAGTCTATACGCTTAAAAATCAAAGTGGTTTTGGTAAACAAAAACTGTATTACCTTAAATTTTAATCATAAACTTTGTTTCTTTCAAATTGGGCAAAATGCATGATTTAATAAAATATTCTATTGTACAATATATATTCTTGATCGAAGTAACAGAATTTATTGTATTATATCAAATTCTGATAATTTCGGTACAATTAAGAGGATATTCCAGATCATAGGTTCCCAGAGTGAGCACCACCACTCCCCTGTGGGAGTTGAAGCCTTCTAGGAGGGCGATGGTGGGTTCAGAATTATTTGGGAGGCGTTTAGGAGGTCTAGGGAGTAGTAGATTTTTAAAGAAGAAATTATTAATTTCATTACTTGAGCTATAAAAAATTAAAAAGAGGCGGTGAGTTTTTTGAAAATAGAGCGGTAGGCTAAAAAGAATGAGAATCTATGATCTAGAATAAATTATAACGTAAGGCATTTTGAAAGAATTTTTACTTGAATACACGTATAATGTATTCATGAAAATATGCTTTTAAAAATCTTCGTGCATCTAGTGCACCCTCTTGGATTCATTAATATGTAAACATTTTTGCTTTTATCGATTTCATTACAAAATAGAATTCAATGTATAGCTTTTCATGCAACAATTCACAAAATTCTTCCGTAGTATTACATTAAACAACATATTTTTTGCTGGAATGTTTCGGATGTAGTACAAAATATTGATTTAATCATTTCGCTCCAGGTATTTATTTACCTTGCCGAACGTTTGAGTACTGAAATGAAAATTAAGTGAGAAACGATACAGAAAAATGTAATAAGATGCTTCTCTCTGGTAAATATTTGACATTCTTAAGAATATTATAATTAAATTTATTTTTTATCATCTTCATTTTATAAGCACTCATAAAAAATGAACCGATATTATTAATTATACTAAGTTTTATTATTAATAACAAGCATATTTATAATTATATTTTGTAGATAATATAATGAATACTGAAGATTTTTTCTCATAAAATCGATATGACAAGTTCAAACATTTTAATGCTATATTCTCCCCGGTATTCTAGAGATTAGTGTGTAGTTTTTACACCTGAGAAATGCAGGTTCAATTTTCACATTAGTTGAATTTAAAAAAATATATCTGAGATTGATTTAGAAATGGTCTGATAACCGATTATTATCAAAAATAATTTATCAAAACATGTCTTCACATTGTTGAATTCTATATGCTTCACTTTTGTCATTCATGATAAAACGACACGTTACGATTTCATTTATTAACATGTCCGTTCTGAAAATGGAGTATTTCGATCCAATCGATGTCACGATAACCACTCCTGAAATAGAGAATATGGATCTCCGAATATTATTAATACTAATTTTGAAAAAAAATTACGAGATTTATTGGACATCTAATCCTATATTATAAGAATTTTAAAATCTATTATTTGCAGAAATTGAATCCGCAATCTTAGGTTTCAAAGCGTGCACGCTAATATCTTTGCTACTAGGGAGGTAATTCCATACAACATATATTTTACAAGATCTGAAAAAATGCTTTTTAGCTAATATTATTACATTAATTTTATTTTTATTACTTTGAAAGAAGTAGTAAAATTTTTAAAAATCTAGAAGTTCATTTAATGAAAGTGACTATAGTGTCCTTTATCATATCCTGTAAAAAGCATACTAATATATTTATAATATAATATACTAATCATATTTTCATAATAAAAGCGATACACAAAATTGAAATATGCATTTTTAATTTTACTATCCTGAAGTTTTTTACCAATTCTATACAATCAAGCTTTTAAATCACCACACTACGGAAATGGATAATGAGGAATCATATGAATCACAATACATCATTTTTCTCACTAAATCTGTTAGAAGTAAGATTTTTATTGACACCTTGTCACTTAATTCTTTTTACGAATAAATTAATATGTAATAAAATAATAACACCCAATTAATATATAATATAGTAATTTTGCCAAAGCAATATTATATTTTCATTACGCTCCATACGCGTCATATAACACACGTTTCTAAGCATATATCCATGTTATAAAGTATATATATATATATACTATTTTTGATTATATTATATGAACAAGTTTTACAGCCGTAGGTTTATGACATGATTGACACCTGTCAATGGTGAATGTGGTACTATGATTTTCATTTTCAAATGCCTCGAACCCTGAATAATTCTGTTTGAGTGAAGTAATAAATATTACAAACAAAGTCATATATTTCCAATATATATTAATGTATTCAAGATGCATATTGTAGAAGCTGTGGATAGAGCTTGAGTTCAGATTGGTTGGATAACATTTATTTACTGATATTTATTGAATTTGCGTGTTTATCATGTTTCATTTTTTCTGACCAATGGTAGACAAATCATATTGAGGGTTGACTTTTTCAATACATCGGAGCAGATAATTACAGCGTCGCAAAATAAATTGATCATCCGTAAGGTGTGACTGGAGTCTGAAGTAATTTTTGGATACTTAAAAAAGATATTCCATTAAAATATAAGATACTTATGAAAAATATTTAAAAATTCATGTTGATAATCAGTGAAAATATGTAACAGATTGTTCAAAAAACTTTTTGCAAAATGTCGCCTCCAATTTACGGCGTGGCACTGGTTATATTTGAAAAAACCTAATTTCCACCTTATCAATTCTGATAGTGTCAGTTTACGGTAATAGATAATGGCACCCAATAAAAGCGTAGATTTGCCTTAAATCGATTTATTCGCAGGAAAAGTACTTAGATATAAAACTGATTTTTCGATTTATGTGTTTATGTTTGCTTTCTATGCGGAGCATATGGCCACCAAGTAGGGCTTGCAGAAGACTTCAGATTGTTTGTTAATGGTTTAAATTAATGAATATATGTATTGTGATATTCTATGGTTGTTTCATACAAGTATATGCATCCACAAAACCGAACATGTACGACATTACTTTGTTTTCAAGAATATATGGTTAATTATTATCCTAGGTTCGAAGTCAACAGAGCCTAGTGAATGTATAACTGTGACAGATCAAGTGATCGAGTAAGTAACAAGGACGTGTTTGGCATTTAGCCAGTTGTTTCGCGTAAAGCTTGCCGTGATTAATTATTGAATAGAAAGAGCTTTTGTGGTCGATTGAACTGACCATGATTTACTTACTGTCCAAACAATAATTTCACCACGGGCTACTTAATGAGTGATTAGTGGAATCTATGAGACTAAATTTAGCACATATGTTTTTTTTAACCATTTTTATCACTTACGGTGGGCATCCTATACATTTCATTTAAATATTCGATATAACGTCTTCATAAGACGGTTGGATACCCCTTATCACGAAAACGCTTAATGTGAAAAATTGGTTAGTATGAAGTAATACTCCCGACAATATCCATGTAATTTCATTTATATTTCTCTGTTAACATGAAAAAATTTTGCACCTCGAACGAAAAAAATGTATCGGCAGCCGGGTTGTCACTCTGGTGTTCGCCGATTAGTAAGCGCACGTGCTTTGATAACGGGCGTCGTGGATTCGAGTCCCAAAACTACAAGATTTTTAAAAATTATATTATAAAGCCGACTATAAAGTGGATAGCGATATATATACATACTTTTATAATATGCTAATATCTGTCATCTTTATGTTTCTTGTAAGGTTATATGAAATAATTAATTTTAATAATCACTTTTTATAATATATATAAGTATTATATTGTATTATCACTGGCATACGTTGGTATGACTTCCTTCGAAACGAGAAGATAAGAGAACATACCATGCAGCTACCTATCACTGACAAAGCTGCAATGCTGGACTTGGTCTGGCCACATATTGCGGATGCCTCGAGAGAGTTTGAATCTGTCCTGCATATTCTGTAAGCCGACCATGTCGGCGTCTCGGAAAGACACTAAATGCTATCTATAGAATGTATTCGGCGGATTTATGGGGTGGAGGGTATGACCTGGGAGGACGTATGAATACTCAGGATTCTTGGAAGCGGCACGTGTTATTGATATACTCCACTTAGGGATGGGATATGGAACAAAGAAGAATTATCACTTATAAGCAAATGACAATCAAAATAGTTATTAATATATTTTATCAGTAAAATAATGGTGTTATTATTCAAGCGTGCTAAAATAAAGTTCTACCAAATAGATTGTATCGCGATTAATACGTACAATTCTAAATCAGTTTTCAATTATTAATATGGAAACACTATTGAAGGTTACTTTAAATAAGATATAATATATTTTTAATGACAATTGAAAAAAATTCTGAGTAGCCGACAAATTTTTTCACTAAAAAAATAGAATATACGTACAGTACAATCACTTAACTAAAACTTTTTGGTCTATATAAAGTGTAATAATTTTAGAAAGTTTTTTTAAAAATACATCAAGTAAATGTTATCATAATGAAAAGTAGGTGCTATCATTACCTGAGGGTTATAAATCCACTTAACCAACTGTCCAAGAATACATACCTGAAAAAAGAGAAAATATACATTTAATTAACAAATCTGAAGTGTAGATCTATAATTAAAACATTTGAATACGAATGAGTTTACATTTTTCATTTGGAAATTTAATTACTGCAATTTACGGCTCAAACGCTAAGGGAAATTAATTTTCACTAGGAAAACGGATTCTACGACGGTTGTGGAAAGGCTCCGGGCTTTCAGCGAGCATGAACTTGCAGTGGATGCCAAAGCTAACATCTCAGAGCATTTTATCAAAACAATCTATACATCAGTAAGTAACCAGCTATATCTACTAAAGGATGTACTAAATCAATAACTATCATGTTGACAATTATAAACTACCAGTGTAGAAATTAATATTTTTTAACTCGTATATTCACTACAATATAATTTACTATAATTATATAAGAATTGTAATGTATGGACTATAATATTTTTATTTCTTCAGATTTAGATTGAATTTCGGATTATTAAAAATTCTATTATATGTATACCTCCAACATCGTAACAAATGCAACCCACGTATACGCCACGTAAATTTGAATGAATATTATTATGACTATTATCTATTTTCAGGTAAAACAGAAATTGTGTTACTTTATATGGCGTATAACGTGAACGTTAATCATAACGCGAATGCACTGTAACTGAAATAGTCGATGAGGCCAATAACACAAAAAAATATATGACCCTCGATGAATGGATGGTCACAAAATGAGTTCATATAATATAAATATAGTAGAAAAACTACGATTGAGAATAAAATGACAAACTAAGGGATTGCTTCAACTAGTTTTAAATCATACAGTGAAGTTTTTTTTTATTCATATGTAATTAAAGAATATAAAAAATAAGGACAAAGCTAAATATGTTCCTTTGTATTCTGTATATTTTAAAAACTGTCACTCGACAGAAATTTAATATTGGTTAATCAATAAACATCCAAATAATTTATAAATATTTTTTATCAGTTATAAATGACTCATTACTGGTAGCGTCTATCTGATATTTTTAAGTGATCGAGATACATAAATAAATTGTAATAATAAATAAATCATAATATGTATTACACTAAATTAATTCAAACGTTGATTATAATAAATTGTCAAAGTTATTAGATGAATTTAAGTTCATTGTTTTGCTTAGTATTTGAAAAATACTATAAGTAGTATGGATATAATTCTAAGCAGTATTTAGACATTTATAGTTATTTTAAAATATTATAACTGAATATTTACACTTTCCGTCGATGGTATTGAAAATATAATAATAAAATGTATTGTTTCGTTAGTTATGAACACCTGTAAACAACAAGATACAGCTCGTCTCACAGAAGCGCGCTTCTCTTCACAATATCTGTGAATGGAAACGAAAGCTGAAATGTTTACCAACATATATTACACCCACACTAAACTATCATCATGGTAATTAGCAGTTGTCAGTGTACTGCTAAAATGTTCATTATATTGTGCATTTAATTACAATATGTTACATTCTACGTTTAATGTTATAAATATATATATGTATAATTCAACAAACTGTAAGTCTCATTGATAAAGTAGAAATTAGCATGCGTGTCTTGTATATGGGGAGTACGGGGTCGATTCCCACATCTGCTGAAATTTAAAACATCTGAAAATGCAGGATGAAATGCTTATTGAGTTGATCATTTGTCGGATAATCAATTGTCGTGAAAAATATTCGGTCAAGTTATGTCTTCAAACTGTGTAGATTCATAAACTCCACTTTCGGAGTGGACATCGTAAAAGAAGAAACAATGAATTTAACACAAAGTATTTAAATCGGAATCAGTCAATAGTTGATGACAGGAAATGTTCCAATAATATTATACAATCTCTCTTTTTTCTACTGACATATCCGTGGATTTTCACCATGTGAAAGATACGACTATTATTATGCGTCAATTCTTTGCATCCTCCCATTTCATGACAATATCAATTAATTTCGCTGAAGACATCTTGTGGACAGCATTTTACGATCTTTCAAGACATCAAAATCTTAAAAAAGGCAAACAGAATTCAAAAATACTTTAGAGATACTATGCAGTACATATCCCAGCCAGTTCCAGCGTTGCTGCATAGCTTTTAAAGTGATAGGAGCTGCTTCATCCGTTGCTCGTATCATAATTACAATACTGAACGCATAGTTTTATATGTAAAAATTATTTTTCATTTGCATGCAAATGACGACAGATTCGTCAGTTGTATTCAATTATTAATAAAATGATTTATAATTCTGTTTAAATATGAAAACTACAAACAAATGATTACTTGCAATTAATTTTAAAATGTACATACTTATCCTGCAATATTTTAAAATTACCAATTCAAAAGACAACATTAAATATTTTTATAAATATAATAATTCAAAATAATGACAGGGGAGCATCATATTTCTAAAATAATCACAAAACATCATTTATTACTTCTAATTAAATGCGTTCATTCTAATCATTGTCTGATATCATTATCGTTACAGTAAAATATTTACATTAAATAAATTATTCCCGCATTAAATGTGAACCATATCGATGATTCGTAGCAGAAAATCTTAGCCAACGTAAATGGTTAACAACCAAAATACAGAAAAAATGTCTATAAAGTGCATTTTTTGGCTATTAAGCATCGATATATCATAGAAGCGTATCGAGCCGTTTTCGACAAAAGATCGCAAGCAAAAATTTGACGGCTTTAATCTTTTTTTATCAAATCAGTTTTAAAATGATATCCGCATGGGCTGGTAAAATATCTTAAGGAATGCAACAGCCAAAGTTATAATTTATTCATTTTATCGTTTGATTTACATTTGAAATTTATAGATTGGTACGAAAATTGGCCAGTTAAGCATCGATCGTTTAACACATTGACTATACACATAATGCAATGACGGGCTATGCCACTAGGCAATATAAAAGTGTTTATTTTTACCAACATACGGAGAAAATTAAATCAGCACTATAAAAAAAAAGAAAATTAAAATATTTTTCTTTGTTTTTGAAAAATGTTTCAAATACTAGATTTTATAAAATTATTTTAATTTATAATATTTCAAATTCAATACAATTTTTGAGATAATACGACACGAAATAAGTATTTCGTTGATATTATCGCACTCAAGTTTGAGCTTTCCGGAACGTAGACCTTCATATTTCTCATAAATATGTAAATAAAATCTTCTTTGAAGCCTAAGTAAGTATTGCTGTAAAAAATATACGATTTATATGAAAATATTTACCGATAATTGACTGGCAGGACGCGTGAAAGTTTTTGAGAAAAAATTCTACGAAAAAATTATCGACGATTTTTTGTCGATAAAATTGTAATACTCACAAGTAAATTATTTTGCTAGACACCGTGAAAGAAAAAAATAAAGGATATGCTTTAGAGTTAATAATGATACATATTTAATTAAAATATCGATGTCACAATTTTATACATTAATTGAAAATTCGTCTTCTTTTATACTAATATCCACAATTTGTCTTTTCCTATATCTTATGCTGTATATATGAGTATGTATAGATATTATATAAAATATATTAGTGCTGATACAAAAAATTGATCAAATAAAGTAGGGAATTAATCCCTTGGGAGAAGGAAAGGAAGGAAGGAGAACATAGGAAAAAGTGGGTAGACCCCCATGAAAATAAATATAATTAAAATAATATCATGATTTTATTATTATATTATATACCCGTATATAACGCACATTTTCTTTGACTGACAATTAAAATGACAGATTTAATTTTTAAATTAATTATGTAGTATATATTTTCTCCATAAAATATCATACTTTTCTTTCTTCTGTAGTTTTTTTAAAATCACTTATATGATAGTTTATGCCAGGCCTTGACATATATGTATATCGACTATAGAAAGGAAAAGAACGAAGAAAAGAAAAGAAAGAAGAAGAACTCTCAATTTTTCAAAATAGCTTTTATTCGACAATCACAATGTATACAAATTCTATCAAAAGGATGTAAGCTGAAAATACCGAATATATGTCTGAATTTAGGATTTAACTTTTTAAAAATATGGCTTATCAGGTTTTTAACTGGGAAAAAGAGCTTCCACCTAGTCAATTTTCCTGATTTTTTTTTAAATAACTTAATTAAATTAATTATTTGAAAAATGGACGGCCTGTGAAATTTGCGACCAGGAAAAATGGCTTCCATTTAATGAATTTGATTGGTTTTCTTAAATGACTTATTCAATTAATATTATATTGAGTAGATAAAACACCAATTTTTGTCTTCATGCACTTGAAGGTTGTGTCTATGTAATGTTTTGACGTAAAATAATCAAATAGACGTTTTTTGTGACTATTGTAAAAAAAATCGATGTGGGTTACGTACTTTTTCTTTTTCATAGTCGATATATATAAACAACTATTAATTGCCGTCAAATTTCAGCAAGCAAATAAAGTGGGGAAAAATCTCCCATGTGACTTCGACGGAATTAAAAACGAATGATTCTAAGAAACTTGCCCTGTAAATATGAAGTGTATCATAAATACGAAATATTCTTGGATACGCCTTATGAAGTCTAGGTGGATTAATAAGCGGACAAAATACGGTCAGAAAGTAAACAGTAAATTTCACAGACTATCAACATTAATTTGCAATCATCTACTACAGAATTACCGACAAAAATTGTTGCCCTATATTTTCGTTACATAAACTTCTGCGAAAACTGTCACAAAATCCAATTACATCCATCACAAGTTTCGCGGAAAAAAACATAAACTATCATCCCGACATGCGTGTGACGTCAAACTAATTGACAACGTGTTATGAAAGATATTATTATTTCATAATAAAAAATTTCAGAAGCTAAAAATTTACCAGACTATATTCAATTATCTCGTGATTATTCGCATTTTATAATGCTCAATTCGCTGTTAATATTCGCTTTTTTATTTTATCCATCTAGATTGTAGATTGACCTGTCAAATTAATTTGTTAATAATAAAAAAAATACCTCGCAAATAAAATAGAAAAACTTTATTATGTAATTACTATTCTAGATGCGCCATAAAACACTAACATTGAGAAATATTTTCTCTTAAAGTTGCAAACAGTCTGTTCGGGCGAAGCGGCTTGCATTAACCGCATCGCGTTTTGGTGGTCAACACTTTCTTGGCCGATACGCAATTAAATGTTAACATAACCTTTTTTTATTATAATTAAAATAATTTTAGATCAAATGAACGGGATGCTAGCTATATCAAAGTTCAGTTGAAACATTTCACATTTTTAATATGTAATTATCATGCTATTTCACTTGAATCAAATGTTATAATGATTAATTTTTAAAATATAGACCATGGAAAGGAGAAAAACGTAACCCACACAGAACTAATTATATAAGATGCACAAGAAACGTTTTAATGATCTTGAGACAAAGGCAAAACATTAAACAGACAAAACCTAAAAGTGCATGAAGACTGAAAACTTTATTTACCCAATATAGTATTAATTTAATGTCTTAGTTAATAAAAAATAGTAAAATTGATGAGGTAGAAGCTCCTTTTCTTGGTCGTAAATTTTACAGGTCATCTTTAAAAGCTGAATTGAGATACTAATTCAGCATTTTTAGCTTTTTCATAGAACGTGAATTACGCTGTATACATACAATCAATGTCGAATAAAAGCTATTTAAAAAAATTGAGGATTGTCTTTTCTTTCTACAATTAATATGATGATAAAATTAAAATAATACAAACAAAAGAAAACCAATTAATGCTGAAATAAAAGTACTATGCTTAAATATAAAATATAAATGTCACTATATTTCAGTATAAGACTGAAAATTTCCTTAAACCTGTCAATAAATGCTAATAAATTATATTTATTATGTACTGATCAGAACATTGATATGATATTCTTCTAGTACTCTCAATTCCTCGCAATTTTTGTTTTTCATTCCATCATTTACTACGTCTTTATATCAATTATATTAGCATATACAGTGGTTTAATGAACGTTTGACACTCTTGAAAGTGTCAGAAGTATCCCAGGAGTAGCTTTCTAAGATCTTGCACTTGAGTATGTATCCTATTCTAAACGTGAAATTATTATCAAGACAAATAACAATAAACCCTGAAAATAATTGCAAGTTCTAAAACTAAAATTCAGAAAATAACTTTTAGTATATTGAGTATATAATTCTACTAAGCAAATTTTATACCAAATTTTGCTAATAATATATTAAACGAAATAAAGGACATTAATTATGTTAATAATTATATGATCATATAAAACTAAAATTCAGCAACCTGATTATTTCAATATAAATATCGATCGTTTTTTTTTCAGGAGCAACAAAAAACATTAGTGACTGTAGATTACTGCATTATTTTGTAAATTATGTGCGTTTCGTGTGCGATAGAAAAATCATTAAATCGGTTTTTCGGCGATGGGTGGAGTTAGCCAGTTTTAAAATTAAGTCATCGATATGAGGAATTTCGCCTCACTTAATCACAAGTTATCATGTACTCAGTACTCAATGTGTTAAGGCGCCATGGGTCGCTGAGTTGGTTTGAGAAATCACCTGAGCGGGCCACCGGCAGCACAGCGAAACGCGACTGAATAACATACCGAACGACTCCGATTAGGTACCCGAATTGCTGTGTAACTTTGTACCCATTACGAACCCGACTATCCAAAAATATTATTTGATATACAAGAGGATCTTGACCATAATAGCCTAAAACAAAATTATGGCAGTTATTGTATACTAATAACGACAGTTTTAGAAAGGAGTGAATATAAGTAAATAAAAATACTTAATTGATTAAAAATAAAACACTATTTGTGAAAAATAGGTTTACATATAAGCGCAGCATTTTTTACTAAGAAATAGACAGACAGGACTACAGCTAAACGGTTAAATATCTGAAATAAAACTTAATTTTCCTAAAGTTCAATAAAAAACGATTTGCGGAATATATCGACCGATTTCCACATATTATTCTTTTAATAATACAATTTATTACAACTTTCTGACATGGGAAAGAAGAAGATGAATAAAAATATATCACAATTCAATAGATATGTTGTTATTTTCCAACAAGGTTTCGCCACTCGATCGGATTACGTTTACATGAATGATAGATAATATCGTCGTATTACTGGCAAAAGACGTTAAAGTGAAAAAGTGATTTTTTGAATAATCGAGTTTTAATGTTTGAGTCTCTCTGTTAAATAAATTTTGTGATAATTTCATAAATTATAATCATTATGACTTAAGAAATTGTCGTAAAATCTATTTACCAGAGAAATTGGAAAATGGAAGTAATTGTATATATCTCAGATCTATTGCTGTGTCAAATATATCAATTCTTCAGTTATGATTGTTTGTTTCTCATTGACAATATATATCATGAATGTTTGATAATATTATAAAATTTCATTTTATATTTTAAATTATTAATGAGCTTAAAGCTGGTTTACCGTAGTTTTTATTGTATTAAAAGCACATTTAGTAATACCAGTAAAAATGGCCAATATTTTACATTGTAACAGTGAGACATAGATAATTCGTTCTATGATAAAGAATTCAGCGAGATTCACAAGCGATATAGTTCATGTGTTGATATATCGATGGCTAATCTAGTATAAATCCGTATGATTTAACAATTTCAAGCTCGCGTAGTGTATAATCTACTAATGCTTCGAGACTGAATAAATTGTTTCCACCGGGGCCGGAGGCGTTCAGCGCCGAGTGCACGGCCTCTGTGTGACCCCATCGCAAGTTGCATGCTGCAAAACAACAAGTGCATTCAGAACCACCAAAGCTTGTTACGTTTCGGTCGAAACAGATAATTAGCTCATTTTATCCGAGAAAACTTCTAAAACTACGAGGGAAATTAGACTATTTTAGTATTTTTTATACCACATCCGCTCCAAAAGTGGATCATATATATAGTATGAAGAAGTTTATTCTGAATGTAAAATTGCGACATGTATTAACAGACTATTTTTTATGAGCTTTGATCGACCTAACGGGCACCAATTTCAGCATTTTTTCTAGTACTGATAGGGACTCGATAAGTAAACTTATGACTTTTCCCGGTAGCCGAGAGCTTAGAGTACGCGCTTTGGATTCTACAGTTTTAACCACCCCGTGCATATGAACGTACGTGATACGCACACTTTGACCGTACCATAGAAAAAACAATATACCTCAAAACTACAAACGCGTCCCAACAACATTTGACTTCAAGTCGTCACAAGTATTTCAAGAGCAGGTGAAGTGTGTGGTCGTTGGCCTATTTTGACAAAGTCTTATCAGGTATGAGTATGACTAAGATTGTATTCATAATCTTGACTAAAGAAAAGGTGATTTTTTTTGCAGCAAGTTACTTGGAGGTAGGGCAGTTAAAAAATCCAAAGCTTTAGAACTGAATACCGAATGGGTTGATCAATTGTTCTGGCAATCCTTCTGACAAATAAGTTAACAAAACCGAGATTCACATATCCCAATTATGCAGTTCCCAACTCTACTTTCGGAGCAAACGTGGTAAAAAATACGTATTATGCTCATAATCAGTCTTAACACAAAATATAGTTTTGTCTAATATTTACACAAATTTTCACTCCCACAGGCTTTACTATCGTAGAATAAAATGAATCCAATATCGCATCGTTCGTCACTGTTGTATTTATATTTTTTGTAAAGTTCCTCGCAAAGCCTCAAAAAGGTTTTCTTAAATATATTGATTAAATTTTATTCAGCGACAATTTTCATATACTAGATATACCTGCAAATCTGGCGATAGAAGTTACTACTAGTCGGTGATACCCAGCACTTAGGACGGAAGTAGTGCACTTAATTGCCGTCTCTGTACCGAAAGATCCGCATTTTCCGGAATATAATAGATCGTTTTGTTTTATGTAAATCATTATAATGAAATATATATAAGATTTAATATGTAGATTATCCCGTGTATATATGAATTAAAAGTATCCATAATAAAATAGAATGACGCTAATGCTATCTAGTATATATTATAAATGAAATTGTTATTGAATCTTAACAAAAATATAACTCAAAATTTTACCCAGTTTTAAATGGAGTTCTACTAAGTGGCCATTATTTTATTTTACTAAATTTAATTCTTTCTTAATTATCAACTTTAATCGTTGTAATATAAATTTATATAACGTAAAATAAAACTTATCTTATTAAATATCAATCAACAAATTTTTTAATGCACAATTAATTAAAATATTATATTATTATAATTTACGACATCGTTGAAAAATATCTGCTTGCAAATTATTCAGTTTTTATTCAGTGGCCTAGACTGAGTCACTGCATTGAAACAGATGCAGGTTTATAGAACGAGGTATCGATTATTATAAAAAAATAAAATGCTGTGTGAACCAGTCATGGATGAATGATAACTTTCATCAAACGTAAATGACAAAAAAATACGAAGTTTAAAGGCAAAAGCAATTCGCAATATAGTCACGTAAATAATTTCAATATTATATATTGTGCAACTTTTTTATAAAAGGTTTTAAGTATATACGTGCACATTGAAATTCATTGTCAAAAAGAGAGAACCTTGAAAAATGTTTATTATACTTTGATTTTTAATAATACATTTTGTTCATTTTTAAACTATTTTATTTATGTTCATTGAATTTATTTGTTTATTTCCATAGTGATTTGCCAACACTAAAACGATGCTCAATTATTTAAGCTTAACTATCCATATTATATAATACAATAATAGAACAGTAATACATTTATAACTACAAATATAATATTAGCTAATTTCGTTTATTTATTATCTAAATAAATTACGAATCTATGTTAAGCATTTTTTAAATATGGTATAATGAGTTACAGTTAATAGGTTTATGATAAAAAAAACACTGACCTAAAGACTCTATGATATAACCAGCAAATTACTCTAATCACCTGTGACTAACTTAATCATGGTTCCATAAATCCGGCTCCAATTAGGCTATTGTAACTATGGTTCCATTTATAACAGCACCATCGTAAAATAAGGCATCAAATGCGCTCCCTGTTTATACATTATTAATAATAATTAATTATTAGACAATATATATATACTTGATATAAAACACCTTATTAATATTTCAATATACTGGCTCTCTGCCAAAGGTTAACAAGAAACACAATGCTCTATATTTATGTAAATATTACTTATTGTTAATAGTGCATAATTTAAAGATATGTAAATTGATTCTTAATTCATAATCAAAAATTATCAAATCAATCATAATTTGATTAATATACTTGTATACAATACTTTCTCATTCAATTTGAACTGTACAATAAATTCAGAATCATAGTAATGTTTCCATGCCTTGCGCAATTACACCTATTTTCAAGTATAATTAAATTTTCTTTTCTTCATGGTTCATAAAATGTAATTAAATATATGATAATAAAAATAATTTTACTACCAATAAATAATTTTATGAATATTTCGTTGTTATGGCAACGGAATGAAATTGACTTTTGTAAATGAATATCTATCGATTTGATAATCAATCTAACCTAACACTATTGTTTTACAGTATAAAAATAGTTACGTCATTTTTAAAATAACATTATCTTAATCACATGCCCTGCAAAAGTGTAGCATACAGATTTACACCATGTGAAAAATTCGACCCCAAAAAATAGAGTATGCGGATTTTCACCGTCTGAAGACTTACTGCGATAATTGATTGTCAGCAAATTGGGCATCCAGTCCTGCATTTTCAAATACATTTCAGATACAACTTCTTGACAGTTGTAGGATTTAAGCACTCAATGTATGTTATCGAAACACGCACACTTACCTCTCGACTATCAAAAACATATCAATTATCTGTAAATATTATCATTTCAAATGCTTTTGATATTTTAACTACAATGTATGATAGTTTGGTTTAATTAGTGCATGCTAAGAAATATTATATATGATGCGTACTTCGTAATCTACTTTAAAGAAATCTTCCTTAATTGAAGTTTATAGTTAAAAGTATTCTAGGGGTTATCTATAACTTAGGTTGAATCATGATATATATATATCTTGTTTTATTTTTACACCAATTAAAGCAAAAAATATATTACTAAATTTGTTCAAAGATTGCAGAACAAATTTGGAGTGTAGCAAAATCTTGTAAGATTGAAATAACCCTTAGCTAGCAGAACCGCCCGAGAGGATCTTCGAACAATAGTTAGAGGGTGTAAAGACAAAAAACAAACCCAGAAGGGTCGTCCGAGTGACAGAGAGGGCTCAACGCTTCTTAAGAAAGGTGTCGGTTTATGCGTGAATCCGCTAGATGTAAACGGTAACATGAATTCATTGTCACCGCTTGCTTATATGGATAAAGTAGATCAAAAGTTTGGTATTTTTATGCATCTACACATGCCATTGATATAATACATCATACTAAAGAAATATGTGACGAAATTTATCTGTAAAACATAATAAAATGTGATCCATTCGGCCAATCAACCGAATATATAAATTACACGCTAAATTTTGTATTTTTCATACATCCTCATATGACAAAAATTACAGATCAAATGTATACATAATGAATACCAAAGTAACGAATTTTTAAGTATAACGTACATTTTTTGTTGTCCAAACTAAATGTTCATAGAATATGTAACAATATTTTTTTATATATTTAGTATAACACTATTTCAATATAAAGTAACAAAAGGATTTGTCCCACGACTTGTGTTATAATGAGATTTGATCTGTATAGTAAAAAAAAATGGTATTTTTTTGGTAAAAAATAATAAATTTGCCCCACTTGTCCAATCAATCAAATGTATTTAAATATATATTAAATTTTATTTTCGAACAGAATCAATTTACGGTTTTTGTTGTAGTTTATAAAAAAATAATATATGTATTGATGATTTTGAACCATTTCCGCTGAAAGGCAGAGGGTTTTGATTTTTTTTATTATTCATACTTACCAAAAGTATTTAAACCCCCGGTATATAATTCTGAAACACGCACAATTACCAACTAGGCCACTGAAGTAACAGTACAATTAGATGGTGACAAAAAATGATATTAATAAAGTCTCCCAATATTTTAGTCTTCAAAATTTAGGTCGTTAAAAATATGCTTATTTCAATAATACATTCTATGAACGGTTTTTAATTCATTAATTTAAATCTATCTTGAGCATTAGTAGCATTTTATTATTTACGTTTCAATCAACAATATTTACATTCGAATAAAATTTCAATCTCTTTTTTTAACATATTCACTAATATTAGAAGACGATAATTCTTGGTTTCTCTTTTACCAATCAATCGCTTCACACTGTTTTAGGTCGTTATCATAGTGCTGGATATGTGTTTCGTATACTCCAGGATCCCAGCAATTAAACCTTTCAGAAGGCGTTCCCTACCCAGTATCCCAACCGGTTTTATATTATTGCATATTTTTTACATATAATAAAAACTACTTGGTGAGTTTTTTTAATCTTTGAGTTTATCAAGCCACGCCATTTTACCTTTATCCAACGTATCCAACGAATTTCTCAAATATTTCGATTAAATACCTTCAACACCGACAGAATACATGGGCCAAACAAACATAATTTCACTTCAACCTTTTTATTTTACCACTACGAATTTAAAATTATTACAGCTAAAATCGATCACAGAATAAACTTGCGTACAAACAAATCGATTCAAAAGCTTAATTTAAAAGCTTTTATATAAAATAACATTTTACTGCCAGTCGAAACACCATTAAAATACTTAATTTATTAAACTAAGAGACAGTATGACATGTTAAAATGTTTGACATGTAAAATTTTATATGTGTTATACTATTTTACAATACGCTATATTCACTTAACCTTGCTAAAAAGACTATTTTTATACGGTATTTGTATTGCATTTATATATTGATAATATTGAACTAATTAAAATATATCATCAACTATGATATTTTTTTTGATTGACACTAGTTTTATAAATTGCACTGATTGTGTGTTGCCGGAAACGCAAATAACGAACAACTGAACAAATAATCGAACGCATCCGATTAAATTATTTGTTTATCTTAGTGTTTATTCAGGTGCGATTATGTGACTTCGGGTACTGTTATAACATATCCGAGTATACAAGAAAGAGAGAGGATGAAGAACGTACGTAGGAGTCGAAACGCTCTACACGTTTTCAAGGTCAACATATGTAGCGTCATTTTTACGTAAAGAAAGGTGTGTAAGTGATGTTAAACATAATACAGTTAAACTATTACATTAAATAAAACAAGTAAATAATTACGTCACTACGTTTTAAATTTATATACAAGCTTATACTTAGCTCTTAGACAAAATTTATTAAGATGTGTATAATTAATTTTAAGCTCAGACATTTAATTACAATTAATTTTAAAGCTAGGCGCAATTATTTTTGAAGCAAGACTGTTTCAAAGACAGACAAATTAATATGAATAGTAATTAATTTATTTGCTGTAGTTTCTGTTAAAGCCATATTCGTAAATATTATATTATATAATTGATACATCAACCTTCGTGAATAATCACACCAGTTTTAGCGATGTGAAAACTTCGAAAGTGACAATTTGCATGTCCTTTACATACATTAGAATGATACTCCTTTGGATATTATTTAGTCGAAACAATTTTGATTACTTGCGGGCTGGTGTGAAATGTGACTTAAGTTATAGGTGTAGTTTAAAACAAACTTAGACGGATATGTACCATTAGCGACTCAAATATTATCATTTTAGATATATTATACATGCTTGACTACTAAATACTTACAATTTCAATATCACAACTTCAGGTGATAGACTAAGTTTTCAAATAGACTCATTAAATCGTTTAAGTTTTAGGAAAAAGTCATTTCGACAGATAATATTTTTTTACTGAACTGTAAACATTTTATGAGTAAGTTAGTGACTGCATTATCTGTAAATTATGTTATCAATAAAACAAATGGCAGCTGTATGTTACTGATAGTATCTTTAATTTGCTTTTGCAAATAATTTTTGTTCATGAGGGGCTATAGTGATGGATCATATAAAGAAAAAACAAGAATTAGCATGTAATCTTATACCTAACAGCCCCTGTTTAACCGACTTAAAAAGAGTAACAACTAAGACAAGTAATAAATACGAAATACCTGGAAAAATACTATATTAAAATATAGTAAAAATACTGTAATATTATAATACGTATGGGGAGGATATTAAACTGGGCAGAAGTACGTATACTCGATGAATTATTAATATATTTATGTTATCATTTATATGTTTCATTTGAATGAATGGTCGACATTCAATCTTTATAAAATTTCTGATAAGTATTTAGTATACCCAGATGCTACATCACAAAATAAAATAGTGAAAAAATATGATTAATAACAATAAAAAATCCTTGTGTAGAAGGAAGGTATATTTTGAAAGAAAATATGTTTGTGTGTTTTTAGAGACTGGTGAATTTTAATAGGAAACTCTGTACCTTGCGAATATCTTTTTCAGTTCTGCGAACCGGACGCAGTGAAAAATAAGCATAAAAAGTGAGCAGAGAGAGCAAAGAAAGATACAGAATAATGAGATAGATTTGTCACGGCAATCAAAGCAAAAAGGACAAACAAAAATGAACGAAATAGTCATAATAAGAATGGCAGGAAATGATAGATGATTTCTCTTTTTGCAAAATGCTGGCAGCCTCGCCGACGTCTAGCTCGCGGCCGCTTCAAATTAACTATTATATCATCCTGACATTGCCATATTGAAGGAAATTATTGCAATATACAGAGCGATAAATAAGCTTTATTTATTTCTTATACTAAGAAAGCTTTCAGTCTATAAACAAACTGGACGTTTGAAGAAGATTAATCGATTTTATTGTCAATTAGCTCAATTGAATTTTTCATTTTTTAAATTGTTGTAAAATTGCATTTCATTTAAAACTACATCTGTTGTATAAAGCAAATAATTTAAATAACAGAGAATATCACTGAATGCTTATCTATTTTTGTGGAATTTGTGTTCACTTCATGAATTTCCGAAGACTTTAAAGTACACTGTGCTTCTGGTACCAATAAGAATGTTAGACCGAAATTGTATTGCTTGGTTTTCTTTCTCTGTATTTAAAATGTGCTATGTAATACCTTTCGGCTACCTGGGACACACAATACAACAAATACCAGCTAACATAATTATCTAATAACTTCATACGTTTGATAATTATGGCCGAATAATCGAATACTTTGTTCACGATTTAAAAATATGGGAGTAATTAAATGTACTCAAAAAACTTTTGTAGAATATTCCAAAATATTCTTTTAGTTTCTAATAATGTACAGATATTCTTTTTATATAACAGCAACATGATGTTTTTCCGTATTTATATTTGCGCATACGATAGAGTATATGAATAAGTATGAACCTTTATAATTTAAAGTTATAGTTTTGTTTAATGTCTTAACTTAACGAGTGTCTAGCCATCTTTTAAATTTTAAAATCTGAATACAATTGTGAGATTTGAACCTGAAATATCCGGCACCAAAACGCGCAAGCTTATCAATCGACAACCATGGCATTCACTATCATTGTCACCAATCGATATGCTTGCTTCTTTTAAAAACATGATGAAACTCATTATCGAAAATAATACAAATAAATTTCACTCACATTAACGCCTAATTGAATAACAATATTAATGCTCTCGTTAAAATTTATTTTGGTCGTATGATTAAAACTTTTCAATTGGAAATACTTTTGTTAATTAGATGAAAAATTCTAAGTTAAACATTACATATAAATCAATAAAACATTAATTATTTTACAATGAAATTAAAAAATCTAATATTGCTATCCACTTTCATTACAACGCAGAACAGATATTAAAAAAATTACGGACATATAATATTAAAATCTAAATTTATCTAATCATTGTGGTAATCAATACAAAATTCTATAATAGATTTTTTTAATTCGTTCACAAGTGCTCATTTTGCTAGTTTTTGTAACATAATAATGCAGCAAATTGATATACTTTTTTATTATAATAAATATATTTCCTGAAAATTGGAGCCTTTTTAATTAGTCCCTTCTTTATCATAAGTGGAGTCTTGGTGGCCAGATCACCTGGTACCCCTAGTTTAAAGGATCATATCCAAGATTATTATGTGAGAAATTAACTGAACCATACAACATCAACCAAACTGAATATGAATTCGTACATCATAACGTATATTAATTAATTCGCGATGAATTATATTCCTTAAACAATGACGATTCTATTATTTACACGTGACTGTACAATAATGTTGTGTTTACATTGTATCATGTTTCCCTTGTGCATATTATTCTATTTGTATTACACAAATCTAGGAGTTCGTATGGAATTTAGAGAGACCATTTTAATCACAGCAGTATGATTTAAGAACAATTATAAAATTAGTGAATTTCACATCACATAATAAACACTATAATGTATCTAAATGAAACTACAAAATATCAGGAAGCCATAAGCAATTACGGAATTGTGGTGTATTATAAAAATGCGGCAATCTGACGTAGTGATAAATTGTAAATTATTAACCTCTTCACATTTATGAAAGCCTAATTTAGAGCAAATATTTTAACATTTCATTCCTTCTCTCAAATAACTTTTACACAGAAATTTGTGGGGTTGAATGTTTGGACATCCAAATTGTGGTATATTGACTGTCAACCATTTACTCTTACCTTTAGAATGATTTTTGATACACGCATATATCCATAAACATGTAAAGTTGATATTTTTTATTCAAATTCTTGAGTATTGAGTTATATAGGGGAATTTCTTATTGATAATAATAAAAAAAAAAATTATAATAGATACAAATATGCAATATGTATTAGAATAAATTATGACAATCTCTAAATTGACACTGAATGCATGTAACATCCCGGTAGACAAACAGATAATACATGAAAATGTGAAAAAGTTTCTACATTTAGGGCATATTTCAGTCCTCACGATAATTTAAAGATATAACACTAATCCAAACGATAATTTTTTATGAATTTATATTACTATAAAAAGTATACACGCAATATATATTATATAGAGAGACAGACGTCATTAAATTCACAATATACCAGTGTCTCTAAATGAAGTGAACATATTTTTGGCACCCATGAAACTACTATATGTATAATATTTTAACACATGAAGCTTCAGGCAAAACAAAACGTTAAATAATATACGACTAAATGAAGAAAAAATGTGTTTTATTTTCAGAAATTGACAAACGGAGGATTTTCCATACTGAAGTTAAAGCAAACAAATAAATACTATGTGAATATTGATAATAACAATATTGACACATGTTTAATTTAGATTTAATATTTTTCCGATTATCCGTCATTAGGATTATCCGACCATCCTGGAGTTCAATTTTGGTCGGATATGAGGAAATGTTCAAAGCGAATAATATGCGGATAATTTTAAAAGCATCATTTATTCCGCATTTAATATACGACGTAAAGATAAAGTTTTATTGCTTTTTCATTTTCTTGCGTTCTAAAATAATCTTATTTGTACGATAAAGTTTTATTTTATATCTTTCGGTGACAATAACGATTTAACTTGCGTGAATATTAGACTAGAGTATATCTTTAACCGGTGATATTTGAACTACCCTTAATTATTTATGACCATTGAATTTCACTCAATAAATCGATATCGGAAATTTTTAGACGATCTTTTAAATAGATTCAATATATACTTTACTATGTTATTTTACGTGAAATTTAAAACGTACAATCAACTATCAATGAATTTGTTTACTTCATAGAAACCGAAAAAGAATTATCTATCAATTCTTAGCCGTTCAGGGTTAATTCATTCAACGGAATATTATCAGGTGACTGCACAAGATATGCGTCATATAATACTTTTATGAGAGACAGTAGCAACTTTTGACAGTAGGCATCTAAAGCATATGATTAATGACATACGATTTTTACAGTAGCAAATATTTGCACGTGAATTTGTAACAGCAGTACGGGTGTGTAATCGCATCGTAACAGTAGATGCATGTATTTTTACGATCGAATCATATATACAAAAGCAATCCAATACACATGTAATGGTTGAAGCCACTGCTTTTCAAAAATTAATATATTAGAATTAACCATAAATAAACAACTTTGTGTATGACTTAACACAGTACTGGTAGGATCTGCAACATTTTTTTACATGGTAATTTTTAATTTAGAAAAATTAGATATGATAGTTTTCTGTTGAAAACTGATCAAAAATCAGATATCAGATCAGATCGGAAAAAGTAAGATTAATATTAAGGATCTAAATTTAGTTTGAGTCAAGTAATGGTAAAAATTTCACTTATTTGTATTGTTCATGTATGAAATATAATTTATTTTATCCCCGGTAGCCGAGAGGTAAGCGTGCGTGTTTTGAAGTTGAAGTTTATTTACCAAATGGTGTGAGCAATTGACTGACAACAATGTGTCTTGAAAATATCTATCAAAGTAAGTTTAAAATGTGGAGGTCTATATGCTTAAATTAGTGATCATCTCACCAATTTGAAATCCACGTGCTATCTATATTGAGTGAAAAATATATTTGAAAAAAGTGTGTTTATAATACTTTTTACTGAAGGACCGATTTTACTCTTCAGAATTTTAAAAATCCTAAATGGCAGGCACGAGTAATACAGGTAACTAATGTAAAAACTTCCAAAGAGGAGCAGCTGAAAAATTCCAACCGCAGTAAAGTGATCAAAAGGACGTCCCAAAATTCAGACGTCCGGTACACAGGGCGACGTCATGTTTGCTCACGTTTTCCCCTACCGCCACTCAGCCGGTAGTCGCCCCCTCGCCCCGCGGAAACGGTCTACCTTCCCCCTCTGTTCCTCGGGCGAGGATTTCATCTCCTCGTCTGTATGCCGCCCTGGCAGATGGACGGTCAGTCTACTCGCGAACGTCCTGCAGCAAGGAGGTCTGTCTGGTGAAATTGCCACACTTGGAAAAACAATTTTCCGCGCGAGTTTTTTCGAATTTCGAACACGAAACGAGAAACCACTTTGGATTGTGATTGTGTATCTTTTAATTTCGGGTATGGACATTTCAAATTAATTTTATAGGAATAACATATACACGAATATTGCATAATATACATTTAATGCTATTATAATTATAATAATGAACAAAAACTAACCAATATTATAAGAAATAATTTTATATTATAAAAAAACTCGAAAAAACTCTATGAACATAAATGATCACGTTAAAATATGATATGTATTTTATTATAAATCAATGTATAGCTTTCGTTATGGAGTTTTGTTTAATATTAAGTGCTAAAAAAAGTTTAATTCATTTTTTTTTTAATTTTAATTTCATGAATATTGTTAAGAATAAAATCCATAACACTATTTTGAGGTGAAATTTATCACTATATTTAAAAGTTTTAAAAGATTTTACTAAGCATTTCTCAAATTTTTCTTTCATATTGTTTCACGGAAATACTCAAAAATATGTAAACAGCAATTGATTTAAAGTTGTTCTTAATTTAAATTTAAATTAAGAAAATATGTTTCTACAAAATACTTCTGAAACTTTTGTTTAATAACAAATAAGCTTTGCTGGAGTGAGTTACAATTTCTTTATAAATTTTTGATTATTGTTAAAACGAATTAAAGTTAACAACTTTTCAAGTATTAAATATAATGAAAAGTTGTCTTATTGTATAAATAGCTTCTACGCATATAAATAATCAGTTGAATATTCTACGTCGTATTATGTACAAAATTGATGAAAAATAAGTTATTTTCTTCGGTTTTGAAACGATAGTAAAAATTTATATTCAGTATACGTGACTTTCCTTAGTTTGGGCTTTTAACGCCACATTTCTTTATGACCATTTCCTTAAAAATGCATTGATAGCTTTTCTTGGGAAATCGCAACTTATAATATATTACTCAAATCATATTCACTGTTTTACTGTTTTTACCAAAGTGTTAAAAAAGGATCTAATATTTTAAACTTATTAACATGTTATTATTAAATAAGTCTCTTATTTATTGCATAGTTTTCATGGAAAACTGTTGAAGGTAGGTAGAGTATAGTATTTTTAATTATTAAATATTAAAACATTCAGAGATAGCTTGGTGATTCATAATGCTTTTCGAATGTTTAATTACATAGTATTATTGACTAAATTTTTATTTTATATACCACGTGTTTCGTCTACATTGTAGATGTTTTCAAATGTATATTACTAAACGAATCTTAAATGCACACACGTATGCATACCAATAAAAATCGTAATCGTGCAACAAATTTAATTTCTTTAATATCTTTAATATTGTGAACTGATTTTTAAAAACAAAAAAATTACACACATTCGTTATTTAAAAAAATGAGGCAAGAATTTTTAAAATATTTTAAACAATTTAGGTTCTTATTATTTGTTGTAAATGAAGACTGTTAGGGGAACTAATTTAACTTGTACTAATAAGAATGAAATTAATTAGAAATTAAAAAATAATTTCAAGGACATTTTTGCTTGAGTGATCTATCATTATAAATAGTACGTAGAATTTATATTTACATAAAATTTACATATTTTTTTAATAAAAAAACATAGAAACAGATAAATTATTGAGTTCAATAATATTTTTTATTGAAATATATTAATTGGTTCTTAGATAAATGATATTATGTGGTGTTAAAAATGGTCAACTGGAATTTATGATAATTTTTGAGTAAATCGATAATAGAGATAATTTACTGTGGAATTATAATTTAAAACAATAACAAATAATAGTGTCAATTTTAAGAGAAGTAAAATAATGATGAGTTTTTTTTTAAATAAGGCAGCAAATATGTAATTTATGATTGTATTGTGTGTATAGTCAAAATATTTATTTCTAAATATTCAAAATACTATAAAAATAAATACATTTTATTTTTGTTAATTTTTTTAACGACGAAAGTTTTAAGTTACAGTCATAGATGGAGATATTTGTGTTATTAGATATTTGAGAGTTGTCTTCATTTATAACGCGTTGAAAGGTATTTTTTTTAACTGTGTGTTTGTCTAGTGCTAGTGTCATCAGATAATGCATAATTTATAGCTGGATTGGGGGAAATGTAACTTTTAAAATTATTTCACGTCAAACAAAAGACATGGCATTGTTAATTTAACAAAACGGCCTCATCCACGTCAAGCCGTCTTTGAATAATAATCCATCCTTCAAAAAAAAAGGGAAAATGGAAAACCGTGACCGTAAATCATTAAAAAATACGGCAGTGATCTCAAACTGGTTTTTTTCTATGTATTCAAAAATGGAAGGTAAAATTTTATGACTGGTGTCAATAAAAATAAAGTGAATACTGGGATATATTTATTTTTACGCTAAATATATAGGCTATATCAAGTTATATCAATAATAATTTTAACAATATAAGTTTAATACCTTTATTAGCATACTTCTCAGAAATGAAATAACATACATATATATAAATATTTTTTGCATTCGAACATGGATATAGAATATTTTGTTGTGGAAAAATTGTTAGCTAAAGGGAAATAAAAAAATATTTCAAAGATTCCTCGAAAGCCACGAGGTAAGCATACGCGTTTCAATGTTGGAAGTTCCGAGCTTAAATCGTACAATTACAAAAGGTTAAAAAAATTCAAAGATGAGGAAATGATGTTCAATGGTTTGACCGATTTTTTGATAACCAACCATAAAAAATGTTTTTGAAATGTACTCTATTATTATTATTTATTATTTTTAAATTGTGGAGATCTATATGCTCCACTTTGAAAGTCTATTTAAAACAGATACTAACATACTTGTGAAACTTAATAAAAGCTTTTAAAGTATTTAGACGTATATGTGTTATTTCAATATATTATGTTATAATATCACATACTTACTAGGTCATTCAAATTACCCTTATCAAATATTATATTTATATAAAAAAAAACTATTTGTTAAATGACTAAGATACGAAACAGGTATTTAGAAAAACTAAAATATAGGATAGTATAATATAGTTTATAAAAATATTAAGTTATGGAATGAAAGTCATCTTACGGTACAATTTAATAGTATATGGTGTCAAAGATTGTCTAAAGTGTAGGTTTAACTTTTTATATGAAGTACAGCATAAGTTCGCGCGGCAAAAAGTATGAAACACACTTAATATATTAGTTTATAGCCACTGTGCAGCGTGTCTCGGTTATAGCGGGCGGTATTTTGAAGAAGGACGCAAAAACATCGCACTTTTCAGTCGTAAACTTTTCATATTTTACGAGAGAAACAATAATAATATTACTCGCCCGGCGCACAGTGGGGAATTCGAAGAATTTTAAAGACTCGGTAAAAGATTTTCATTTCATTTTTGTAATCTCATAATAATAATACATACGAAACATTTTACAGCAACCGTTTCATATTATTACGTATTTTTCAACTGGTTTCTGAATCACTGAGCTTTTGAAATTGAAATTATTTTGCGCTGTGTTTCTGCAATAATGTATTATATAATACATCTCATTTATTTACCTATATTTTAAAAAGTCCGCAAATAATTTATCAGGCAAAGCTTCCAATATATCATAAGATACTTCCATATTTTTGTACATTAATATCATTTTCTTTTCACCCCGTCCACTCTAAGAGTACAACATATTTCATAAATTTCTACAATTTGAAGATTTGTTTTGACAGAATTCTTCACGAGAATTGGGTGTCAGCTAATTCTTCAACCCATTGGGCATCAGTCATACACTTTAATATTCCAGCAGTATAACTTGCTAATATAAAGTATAGTAGTAATATTAGTAAACTGTTTTGTCTTATCTATAGAGATATCTAATACGTAATTAAATGAATAAAAATGAAGTTGATCTAAAAAATTATTTTAAATATTTCAAATAATTAAAACCATCGGTTGTTTAGTGAATATTGATTTTAAAATTTTAAGTTTTAAATTTTACATTTGGGTGATTATTCATGGTTTCACATTTTAGTACCTTCATCGTATACGTGCACAAAAATTATGCAAGTACATATTAGAAAGTAATTCAGGAGTCATGTACCGATATCTCAATCTGCAAATCAGCCAACTCCATTTGAGTAATATGGAGCAACAAAAAACTTTGGTGAATGCGTATTTTACAGCACGGAGTTGGCTGGCGTGTGCGGGTGATTTTATGTATTTCATCATTTTTTGTGAACTTGTGCCTTCTGTGTGCGATAAAAAAATTATAGCTGAACAAAATGGTTGAATATCAGTTATTGACCATGTTTGGAATTAGCAAGTTTGCAGATGAAGCCATTGATATATTTAATAAAAATGTAAAACACAGCGATATATAAATAGAAAATTATTATTTTGAATTATTTCAATATATATATAATTCCAAATTGTTATGAAATTCTTCATAAAGTTTTACAGCGATAAAATTGTCCAATGTTTCAAAAAACTTTAGATAAATTTACATGACTTGTTTTTTGGTCTGATACGATACGTGCTATTTGCAAGCTTCGAATATATTATTTGAAAGAACATTTTTTTTAAATTCCAAATTATATTCAAGTCCTACACTGTCGAGGCTCAGCGTCACTGGAGGAAGAACAAGATGCCTCTGAAGATAGATGAAGGTACCCCCGACATTACTCCATTCCTTTGACAAAGTGATAAACTTTTCCAATGAGCAGCATTTCCAGAAAGTCACGCGTGCAAATATTTTGGAGAATATTCGCTCCAGTACAGTGCTAGCACGCTGTCAAAGTAACCTGAATATTTTATAAGCACATCCAATATTCGAATTTCAAAAATTGCATCTCCTATTTTGCAACTATTACTATTTGATGCAATGTAATTTAAACAATCATTTATACTTTTAAAAACTGAGTTTTAAAAAGTTCTCAGTAACTTCTCACAGTAAAAATAATGTTAGTAGTATAATATTTTATATTTATTATAAACTCGATATCAAATTTGTTCAACAGGAAATAATCATCGGTGAATAGTTAGTAAAGTTTTAACTGTTAACGAAACATTTTACCATTATTTTTTTAATATCATTCCTTTACATGAACTAATCTAATCTAATTATTTCGTTTCTGATAAATGCGAAATGATACCATGACTATATGAATATTTTAAATATTTTTTAATATCAATTACTTATGCAACATGGGTTTTTTTTGTAAGATGGTGAGGGCACGCGCTTCGATGTCAAAGGTTGCTGGTTCAAAACTTTTTTTTACCATTTTTGTCTTAAAAATGAAGAAACAAGACTATCAATATTGTGAAAAGTACCAACTTAAGAAATCCAATATATGTGAATATAGATACTTCGCATTGAAAAGACGTTTGTCAATTATCAGCCAATTGCTCAAACTATTAAAATTCTAGTCTCGCATTTTTGGATTTTCAAAAAATCTCGCAATTACAGAACTCGAACCCAAAAAACCCGCGTATAAGCCACCCGTGATAACTTCTCAGCTACCGGGTGGTTAAATAATTCAAAAATGAAATTTAGTTCGTGATTAGTCAATTGGCAACTATTCATTGCAAAAATCAATCAGCCAAGATAAGACTTGAATAGCCAAGAAGACTTCACATAATGAGTATCCATGCGTCTTTGTATCGAATCTTTTACGTTAAAATATAGAGATTTGTTTTGCAACACCGGGATCCTGATCACCTATTTCCAGATCCTAGTAATTAACAAGTGCATATACTCAGCTGCTTAGCCACCCGAATGTGTATTTTGTGATAATTAATGCTATTTTTAAACTCAAGTAATTTTATAAAATGTATTAATGTTATTTTCTTTAATATAATAATGACTGCAAAGTAGGAATGAACACTGCGGAATAAGAAAGGATGATTTATGCTACAAAAATATAAAGTATACAATAAAGTAGGTGAAATTTCAAACCCAAAATTCTTGGAAATCTTTGATGACAAACAGCCTAAAGCCACTGAAAACAAAACCTTAATTGTCAATATTTAATGATTTCAAATAATTTGTGACCAAACAAATCTATTTTTAGTCGAAGGAAGTCATTAGATGTTTGTTGTAATACGCCGAACAAGTTTTTATTGAAAACGAAATTTAAGCCTTCAAACTTTGATTAATTCAGTCATGCATGATTCGTGAGAAAAAAGTACTTAAAGATATTTTATTTATTTTATCTGAATTTAAATTTTCAACTTAACAATTATTAAAAGGTCCACCTAGTTAGATGTTAATAAGTTAAAAGTAATAGTGCTTCATTATAATTATTATTAACAAGTTCACTTTGAGAAGAGGTTTCTAGAATACCTTTAAAACTTTATGATTAAAAGTTGGCCAATTATTATTTTCAGTGTAGTTATCATGTCTTTTGTTTAACAGTCACAGTAAAAAAAGACGTGTCAAAACTTCGAACAACAGCGATTCGTCGCCGGCTCGCAAAACAAAAAGGTGTCACTGGGAGAACCTTTTTTACAGCCCCCGCAGTTAAAACCCGTGTTTACCGCCACAAAAACATCCCATTAGCTTTTCCCACCCCATCTGTGAGAGTGTTTCAACCCCTAACTAAACAAATCGTACAAAAACGTTTAATTCCGTTGAAAAAAAAACACCCAACTGCTGTGGTCCTCGTTAAGAATGATAAGTTTTTATGAGAAGAATTTTAAGCTTTTAAATTTATGTTTATTTATATTTATTACAAATCACTTAGCAGTGGTTATAATTTTTTTTTTTTTTATATCATGTTCGCTCCTAACTTGGAGCATATGGATCTACACATTGTGAAGATATCCACT
>JAGVSQ010001200.1:0-30851 GCA_022683975.1 Rhyacophila evoluta | reverse complement strand
ATTTCTTTTACAAAAAAAAATTTCGTTAAGTTTGTGTTTGTGTTTAAACAATTTCTCATTTGCAAACGTATGCGCTCTGATACTTTAAAGTAAATAAAAAAATTTGTACTCTCAATGTACTAACAGTGGTTAGAGAAATAGATTCACAATAAAATAAAAATCATAAAGGTTTAAAGTTCTAAGCATAGTTGGTACTGCAGCAATTACACCTGAGAATTTTCACCAAGTAGAAGCAAAATAGAATGAATTCAACTCTGATCCTTTAAGAAGAAATTTCTGCAATATTAAAATGCTTAGTAAGATCAATATATTGCCTTGATATTTTTACAACACATTGCAGACGAATATTTGAAATAAATACGATACTATCAAATAAGTCAGACTAATTTTAAATAGACATGGATTAATCTTATCTCTTTCACTATCCTTCACGTCTCCTTCTTTGATGTATAAGTGTATGAAATGGCATAATAAACGTGAAACGCTCCTTAAAGTGCTTTAAGTTTCCCCGGATTACATTCTTAAAACCTCAATTGACATATTCGTGTTCATTATTAATAAAGAAGATACCATGAATGTTAATAAATGTGTCCTATCAACAACATGTGTAACTATTTTTTATCACTCAAAGACTCCTGTGTAACTCATTGATTTTGAAAGAGTAAAGGTAAAGTAATGCTTTTATAATCAAATCTGAGGTTATTGGAGTTTGTAGAATTAGACATATGTAAAGTCCAGGTATATGAAGAAGCACGAAGGAGACAAAAAGGAATTTATCATAGGCAAAAAAACCCATAATTGATACCATATTGCTTTGTTTATATGGAAGCAGGTAAATTTAAAAATAGTTATTGAGTTATATTTTTGGATCAACAGACGGCAACTAGAGATTTGCAGGCTCTATTTAGCCTACATTTGTTTTTTCTCTTTGTATATTATCATTCAAACACTAAATTTAGCAGTATAAATATTATATTTAAAAAACGTTAATACAAAAAGTAAACTTCATTCAACAACAAGATAACACTATTTATTAAGCGGAATTTATAAAAATAAATATTAGTGCAAACATGAAGATAATGTATTTAATTATAATCGAAATTAACCGTATTAAAATGATTTCAATAAATGTATCTGTGTATACTTTGCAAGACGCTAGAAAACTATTACGATTGTAATATAAACGAAGAATCTCTTTTATCTTATTATCTGAAATTTGTATAAATACTGGATTAATGGCTTATAAAGACTAAAAATATATTTATAAATATTATGAACTTTTTTATAATTCATATTTAACTCAAAATATCTGTATTCTTAAAACTATTTGAACAGCAGCCGTCGGATAAACATAGCATTGGCTAAATTCACGTTCATTTACTATTGAACACAATCCGATAAATTATATTTTGCTGTGTATCGAGAAATAGTCTCGCAAATTCTAAATATGTTTTTTTACTACTTTAATACTTATATAACAATAATTGAAGAGTATTTAGTAAAAACAATCAAATGTATTATTGTGATTAAATGCAAAAATATGTTGTTATTTGTAATCAGTATAGCGATGGCTTACGACATACTTTTAATAGATATATAGTTTGCAGTGTAGGTCTAAGATCCGAACGAATTTGTCGAATTTTCTTGTGACGGTTTTTTGATATATTTAAATAAATTTGAATCGTTAAATTAATACGGGACATGCATATGGCATGATGCAACAAAATCGTACTATTGAGTCATTTTCAGCAAAAAGTGGACTATTGAGGTTATTACATGGTTTATTTTCTTTTAATTCTTTCATTACAGTGCATACTTTATATGGAGTTTTTTTTAAATATTCAAACATTTTTCAAATATTGTTAGCTCTATTGATAATATTTAAATAAATATACTAGTATACACGTTAAATTACTACCAATACAATTGACATCGGATTCGTCTGACTTAAATGACAATAATATAAAGCTCGATTACTATTTTACCGATTTAAATGAAAGTTCTAAATAAAAAATACAAGAATATCATTTGTTTGAAGTCATTGTTGGATAATTGAAGGTCAAGTGACGTTAGGATTAGTTTTTGATACTACGATGCAAATGACGTTACAAATTATGACGTTTTTTAGAGAAAAAAATAAGCCAGCACTATAAAAAATGACACTACTCGCTTCTAAGCAACAATTATTTCAAATAAAGTTTTGAGTTACACCTTCTTATGATATACACAATGTAGGTACTTCAAATAGCATTATATTTGGATATTTTTATACTATATACTTAAATGTCACGAAGCAATTGAAATCGAGTTTGCTTATTAATATCAAAGTAAATTATTTATTACAGTCTCTCCAAATATGTTGGATATTAATCTTTACAGCATGAAGGCTTATCTGTACCCAATTTTATTTACAAAAATTGGCTGTTATCCAATCACTCAACTAACTGGACATGCGGTCATGCATTTTGAAAATTTATTTTCCTGCAATCACCTGTCAACTCTACTTCTCGGCAAATTAAATCGTACAATCCGTAATTTGTAAAGGTTTAAAGCCAGTTTCCAGAAATAAAATTTATTGATAGTATTAATTATTGTATGAAGATGCTATCTGTAAAGTTAAAATACTTGCAGTATCCAAGTCCATAAAATAAATCTTCTTATTTCGTTTTTCGAAATAAAGTATGGAATTGCGACAGTCGGTCGCAAATGAAAATAAGGAAATAAAATTCTATGAAAAAATTCACCTCGATGTTGATTAACTTTGATAAAGTCGACACGCTAAAGATTGCGCCGAAGGAAATGATGCTGTCAGCTTTTAAAAAGATAACATGACTGGTGCTAAGAAACACCGTTTGATAAAAGATTCGTTGGCGAGGTGAGGAGGGCTGGCCCACTCATAGAAAGGTGTTTCCACATCCGACTTGTGATTGCCCTCAGCAATGGCATTCACATACACAACACGCCACCTACCCACAAAAGTAATCTCACCACGTGTCAACATTTTACCCACAAATGTATAAGTATATAATATTTCCTCGAATTTATCAAAAGTTGAGGACTTTTCTGATATGCCTTCCGAAAAATATTACTTTATCCAATGGCTTAATAAGATTACGTTTCATTTTATTACTTGTATCTTCATTCCATTCAATTCAATGATGACAATCAATCAAAATCAAATATTTTGTAAATCTAAAAGCGTATATTCTTCTACGACCTTCGACGTTTACATAACCCGAAATTAAAACATATGCCGTGGCATGACAAACCAAGAAGACTTATTAGAAGAAAAATTAAATTAGCACAAAAAAGGTTCTACATTTATATGATATAAATAATTAATTCTAAAAATAGCCAAGTCTTAAATTTTTTTTAAGGTTTTTATTTTTTTATCTACTATAAACCACAAATTTAAATACGTTTATAAATCACAAATCACCTATAACTACCGTTTTATCCCAAGTAAACGCAATATTTTTTACTTCAAATATTTTTCTAAAAAATATCCACGTTATATTTAGAATTTAGGTCATGTCCAGATGTATCAGAGTTCATACTACCTTTAAGTTTATGCACTGACACCTAAAATGAAGACAAACATTGCATCTTTGTATTCTAATATGGTGATAATTCCAGGAGAAATGACTTCGTAGTTGTAAATATTAGATGTAGTTTTCAATAAACCATCCAAAGGTAATTTTCCAAAAGAGTACAGCAATTGGCTCTTAGCTGGATATCATTCTCCGGCCCCTACAGGGAAAATAACGAAACCAACAATTCCAGCCTTGAGGGAATGGATCGTAACCGCTTTGAAGAAGATTAGTGACACGTCGTTTTAAGAAATTTTGCATTTTCAACAATCTGGATGTGAGTAAGCATTACATTTTATGTGAAGAAAACGATGCATCGAGTAGTAATCATACAAGCGACACTGATGATAATTCAACCATGTCTGAATAAAAAAAAACATATTTTTTATAATCCAATTTACTTAATTAATTTTTATCTTATATTTGAATTTTTCCTTTCATTCTTGCTCCAAATATATAGTTCGCATTATATCTGAGGCCACGATATATTTGGGACAATATGGTATATGTTGTAGGCTTATAGCCATCTATGATATAATAAATACACGCCACTTAGGTTGACTGATTGGGTGAGAATTATCAGTAAAAAAAAATGTATGCTACATTTTTACTTTTTAGAGATCCACGTACATTAATTCTCTTTGGATTAAAAACATTAGTTTATCTATAAATACAGAAAAATACTAAATACCTCATAATATAACAACTTGTAGTATCTAACATGCTCAAAGGCCATTCCCCGAGATTTGAAAACGTGATTACAGTAGATAGTGTCGGTACTGTGGAATTATTATCCTCATACTATCGCGATAAAAAAAAAACATTTTAGATATTAGATATTACAACTCATCAGTAGTACGTTCTACTGATACACCAAAAGAGCTAAACCAGATTTCAATAGTCTAGCTTAATTTAATTTTAATCTAAGTGAATTTTGATATCTTGTATGGTGTCTAAATATTATTTATATTTTTTATTAGATGGAAAAACTGGATACTGGTGTGACATGGAAAAATGTGAGGAGGTTGACTAGAAATAAAGACTCTTGGAAAAAAATGTGGAGTCTAAATGCTCTTAACGTGAGAACATGAAAAAAAATAATGTTAAAGGTTTTTGTTACTTTAAAAAAATATTATTTTTAGGGACATTTTCGGTTAAACAAAATATATTTTTATTTTCGGTTCATATAGTGAGAAGTTACTATGCGGGTAATAGAATATCTCGTAAGAACTAAGGGTAGTGAATAGTGATACGTTGGAGGGTAAGTCTAGTTAATTTACAGTTAAAGTTTTTTTCGGTGGCGTGTCTATGCGTAGGCTCTAATCTGTCAGTGGTAGTCAGATTTTTTGCTCGTTAAATAATCTTATCAGTTACAAATGGACGATTGCTAATTTGGCTGATTCAATGAATCATGTGAAGTTAAACTCTCTGCCACTTAATTTAATTAATAAAAGGACAAATGATTCTCGTTAAAACAAAATCACACAATGATAACATCGGGAAGTATTTGAAAAGTATAAATGCTAGTTTTTAGAAATAAGGATTCACAAAACTAAATCAAGATTTATAACGACTTTCACAGTTTTGATACATTTTTACTACACTGAATTGATTTTTATTTTGAAAATTTAGTAGCCCAATATTATGTGTATATAGTGTAAACAAAAGCAATAGTAAAAAGCATTCAATTACTGTTAATTTAAAATCTTAACGAAATTCTAAATAAATATCTAAAACATGTTTTAATGAAAATAAATTACTATCAAAAATTCATAATGTAATGCTTGATATAAAAATGTTTTCTGTTAATTCTTTAAAATAATTATACATGTTGTATGATTCCTTCACGATTATGAAAATTTTCTTAATATTTATATTTAAATGATTGAAACTCTTGTAAAATACTTTGATATTATTTGAATACAATCCCTGATTATAAAATATGTGTTATATTGAAAATCGTAATAGTCCTAAATATCATGTATATATTTATATTAGTTTAACCTGCATTGTAAACTTTATTATGAAATGGGTTTAAAAATAAAAAAACTTAATCCATCTTAAATAAAAACAGAAAACAGACAGCAAATCCAGACAAATTTATAAATACTGAAGTGAGTTTTCATTTAATTTTTTTAGAGGGAATTTTCAAAAAAATAAAAACGACCTCTAGATATTTAAAACAATGATATTATGTTGTAATTTTTGCCTAACTTTATACACCACGACATTTAAGTTTGTTTTAGATTAATACAATTTTAATATTATAATCTTCTCGTGCAAATAAAAATACTAAAATCCACCACGGAGTACATTTAAATTATCATTGACTTTAACGTACTATTGAAACTAGGATTATTCGTCCATTTATTTGCATTTTAAGTGCACGAGACATGAATATTTCAAACGATAATATATTATTTGAGTTAAAGTTTAAATATTAAATGTGTATTAAAAATAGAAAGTAAAAACGGAAAATTATTGGAGAAATTTTTTCGAGATTTTCCTGCAATGTGTACTTCTGAATGCATGCTAGTTACCATTGAGAAGAAATCTAAGGCGCAAAGTTGTTTAAAAATTTGTCAAAATTTGTAAAGTAAAACTTATACTCGCTTAAGTTCACGTTCACAGTGTGGCAAGTTAAGTTAAAAAATCTTAAATATGGACTCAGTTAAAACTTGAACAAGTACGAAGTGATTACATACCGCAGAGTAAAAATATATTTCGTGTCTACAGTTTAAAAGTGAAGTCCATTTAACGTATTTTAAAAATTATACCACGTTTTCTAGAAAAGCATTTAAAAACTTATTTTATAGGTAACACCTACTAGTAATTATATTAATATTTATATTTAGTGATAACTATAAAATAATCATAAATTGAAATGAGTGTCATTTAAACTAGGTATTGCCCACCCAAATTGAACCGCAATGGCGTCCTTAAATTTTCTAAGAACGTTGTTTTAATATTTTTTCGATATACCTAGTCTGGATTTATAATGAAATTAGCATTTTTAAGTAATTTTCAATTCAAACGTATACAGAAAATATTCAATCAGTGTAAATCTAAGTCTCCCCGGTTAGCGAATTTGGTAACGTGCGCACCTATCAATTCGGGAAATACGGGTTCGGGGGTCTGTTGGATGTAAACAAAATTAAATGCAGGACTTGATCTCCATTGGATTGAGAAATTGTCTGACAAACGATTCTCGTAAAAAATAACCTGCCATGACGTCTTCACATTGCGGAGATTCATATATTCCACTTTCGGAGTGGATATCTTCACACTGTGCTGATTAAAGTACTCCATTATGGTAGCGAACATGGTATAAACAAAAAACCGATACTATAACCATTGTAGATATGAAAAAATGAATTGAACCAACAACAAAATATATTTATATAGCAGCAAAACACAATGGTTTCGCTAATTCACAAAGATGTTTAAAAAACTTGGTTAAAAATCACAGCTTTATCTACTAATTCTATATACATGTGAATGAAATTATGACCACGGACCACACAAAAGACGCCATGAGCCGCATGAGATTTAAACTATGCATACTATTGTATATTTGCATTTGCAGATTGGTGATGTGTTACTAAATTGTTTCGAGAATCGATTGCTAACCATACTCATGGTCATACAAACATATTATTCACTCAAATAAAGTGTTAAACAATAATTTTGATGCAGTAGAGAGACACCCACAAAATATAAACAAGTAAGCTATATCACTCAAAAATCAACATTCATTTTTTTAATATTCAAATATCTACGTTTTAACATACTAAAATTATATCCATTATGCGTTTTAGAATACTAACAAAGCCAAGAATGTTAAATTAATTGAGACATGCTTAACTGATGTGTGTTCTAATGTAACACCCACAAATTCAGCCATAATATTCATATATAAAATATTTGGAAAATTACAATGCAGTAAGTAAGTCATTATCTTAATTTATTGTTCCTCAATCAATCATTGAAAATAGACAACGATAATTATGGTTATTAATCTGGTAGTTTAACCTGGGGTATAACATTTTAGGAGAACAATTAGAGATGTGTTATTTTTGAGGGTCTTTTCTGAGTATTATTTGTCACACATATTTAAAAAAGTCGTCATTATAAAAAGAGGGTTGTTGCATAATTTACTGAGTGACGATCAGCGATGAGGCTAGGCGACATGTCTCTGTCGGATTTTCAGGGTATATCGAGACGCCCATCCCGCTCCAAGCTCACGCGCTTGTTTACGGTAATGGCTTCCGTCCCTTATAGCTCCGGGTTTCAATTGCGAAAGGCCACAGATTTCCTTTTATCCCCCCTATTAGCACTGGAAAACCGCACGCGAGGACCGCGTACAAGAAGCGGTGGGATTTGGAGTCGCTGACAAATATCGCGTCAACGGACACTTTGACATCATTTATTATCTGGACGTATGTTATGTATGTTCATGTTCTCTGCGGTTGTATTCATGACGCACAACAAACGTTTTGACTAATTTAATGATCATTTTGCGTCGTTAAACGGGAGGTTTTGATGTAATTGATGATCGAATGCACGTTCCTAATTGTATAATGGTGGTATAATAGAGAGATCATATTACTTACTATACAGGTGAACGGAAACTTTGTCAGTGATTGATCTTAATACTGAAACCTGTGATAGAAGGAACGTTTATATAATACAGTGGAGTCCTGTGCTGTCATCACTATGGGGTGTATACATGTATAAAAATAACTGGATGGTAATATTAAATACATATATAATAGAACAGCGTTTGTTTCAAAATAAATAAATAATCATTGTTAGTCCTTTAGGTATAGCAAAACAATATCTTTTTTTATTGTTACGCGAATATATGTATTAAAATTGTATATTAATATTGAATGTTGGACATTGTGATGAATTTTAAAGTTATTTGGTATAAATAAAAAGAATTATTGCATTGCATTAGTCACATTTGCCTAAACTAACATAATTCAAAACACGTTTTTTTGCCGAGTATCTCACTGTTACATTGATGCAATGTGCAGGTATTTTACCTAACATGTATTTTTTTTATTAAATTCAATAGTATATTATTTATGTTTTATTTAATTCGACTATACGTAAATTTTCATATAATTTTTTTTATAGAATTCTTATTTCAAAAAGAAAATTACGTTTTTTTAGACCATTTTCTTATCGTCGATATAATATAAATTATGTATTTTGAATTTATTTTGACAGTACTACATTTTATACAATGTATACACAATATACAAAAGTGACTTCAGATTAACGTTCATAACTTAAAATAACGAATATATTTCATTATTTTTCTTTAAAATCAAATTTTTAAATAATCTAAAATATTTAGCTACATGGATGGTGTATTTTTTAATTTATTGTCGCTGCAATACAATTTTGTTTACGTACACTTCAAAAATAACTTTATATTATGAATCATTAAATATTTTGTTTGATGGTTTATGATAGAAGCTATCAATTGAAACATTTAAATATTCAATAAAAATATTTCAAATATAATATAATATATAGACATTCTGAGTCAAAATATAATATTAAGAAACCATCTAAATGGTATTTCTGAAAATTCGGATAGTCAAGAGTTGTAGCTGTAGTAAATAAAATTCTACTGAAGTTTGGCAGTGAAATTTCTGCATCATATTGTAAATTCATTTCTGATTCCAAAAAACAAAACCTAAGGAGATTACATTCTCTCAGTCTTGCAACTACGTTCGGCAATAGAATTTTTCGCTCGAGTAATGGATAATAGTTTTGTTTTCGTATTCAAAACACGACCATGGCTATTTTAACTGATGAACCTTTACCCTACATTTATAATATGTAAAAAAGGATTACATATTTTTTATTATTTAGATCACAGAAAATACAGTAAGTCAATGGTTTTGGTACTATTTTTGTAAACAGAAATGTGTGTTTTTAATTAGCCCGCTGTATTAACCCTTCATAAGTGAGATATTTTTTTATGCACACACGTTTTAAGCAATCAAATATTTGATTTCTATCGATTCAAATAATATCATAAAATCAATCAAATTTGATCTGCTGATTTATAAAAATGCTTTTTTTATTTCCAAACAAGGAACAAAATAAGCTGAAAAAGTATTTTAAATTGGTAACAGTGTGTATAACGTTACCACATGTGGTCGCTCCCATTCCGAAACCAATGGAGCACTTCAGAGCAAATTTGAATGCATAGGACTGACGTATGTGATATTTTATATATTTCTACGAACAAAAATATAAATAATCTTTGTTTCTTTACAGATCATAACAATTAGCTAGACCATTAGGGATTTTTTCAACGCTGAAGTCAACTTTTTTTCTCAATTTTTTTCGTAATGTTTACGCATTTTTATTTAGTTTAAAAATATATGAAATAATTGTAATGACTTATTTATATTATTGAAAAATTTATCTGTTATTAATATTCAAAGAAATAATAACATTTAATTGAAAAATATAAGAATGGCTTTAAAAATAAGACGACAAGGCGCACTAACTTACTCCTCAAAGGATTAACGGAATTAAAGTTTTTTTTGTAAAATGTCACATTAATGACGCGTTGCTATATGTTTTTACTAGCTAACAGCTAACGGCTAAACTTTTTTTCCATAATGAACATTTTTCTAGCTGTTGAAGGTTTTCTTTACTACATGTTATCCAATCAAAGTTACTTCTGGTATATTCTTAGTAGCCCGAAGATTGTTTTATGTCCATTACACTATGGTATACACGTACGTAACGGGCGGAGACAAGGAGGGTGATGTGGCGGAACCAAAATACCGTTACACCAAGAAACAACGGATAATTACTTTTTTAGTCACGTTTACTGTGCGGGTTGTAAATTTTTAATATGACGACATTATCCCTATTTAATTTCTTAAATTATTAAATAGATTTTGTAGAACAAAGCATGACTGTTACTATATCCAAGTCCTAATATACAATGAGTATAATTTGTTTATTTCACTGATTGTTATTAATTGTATTGTCAAGTTGTCCAATATGAATTTCATTATTTGAACTATTCAAAAGTATTACCTATAAAATTGAATAGTTTTAAGTTATTACACATGAATAGTTATCAAGAAAAACAAGTGCAAAACCATTTTCAGTTACAAGTCAAGAAAACTGCAATTTTATTCAGAAAAGTTGTAGTGACTTGCTTATAGAGAGTAATGCAGAAAAATCATGGTCTTCAATATCTTTAATGCATTTCAAACGCTGTCACAGAATGTCAATAATTGAACATGTATTGTGGTCAATGATGAGACATTCAAAACTATTTAATAGAAAACAATGTTAACCAGTGTATTTCTTTAGTTATGGAAAATGTTAAATCGTGTTTCAAAATTGATAGAGAAACCAGTAGATTTAAAAAAGTGTCTGACCATTCATTTAAGTTATTTGAACATTGTCAAAATCATATTAGATGAACCAATTCATTCAAATTTTTAATTATATAAAATAAATGGAAAAAAGTGTGAAACAAAAATCATTTTACACTTTATTTTAATGATTAAAAACAAACATTGGACAATATCAATGATATACTTAGTTACTTTTGAGCTTTGGCTTTTTTATATAAAGCTGCTTGTTGCTTTTATGTGGAATGAAAATCACTGTAATATAATAACACATGAGCAGAAGTCACAAAACATACTTAATTGCGGATTTAACATAGTGCAAACAGTTAGTAGTTGAAACAAAATTTATGTAAAACATGAATGGAATACGTAAAAGCGTTAGTACCTACCACTAATGAAAATATTATCACGCAATAAAACCAAAAAGTAGGGCTACAAGAGGCATTTAATATGAAAACACTTACCTAAGCTTTGGGCCGAGGTGGTAGGTACGCTAACAGGCGACGGGAGCGGCTGTTTTCAGTTTACAGTATACGTCACATGCTTTTAGGTCACGTTTCAGCTATCAATATATTTATACGTCCCGTTGGGTTACACGGGTGGTATTAATTGTTTATACCACTTTATGTTTATAAATGATATTTTAAGAGGTAATTCTAGGCCCAAATTCGATATCAGATAAATACGTTCGATACTATTGGAATCTATTTAACATCAATGCATTTATTTCAGATGTAGCATATGGAACGCAGCCATAATAATGAAAAAATTACAGAATTTTTACAAAACTTAAATATCAGCCAACTCAATTATTTAATTAATTAACCATATTCCCGCTACAAAATATTCAATAACAATCCCAATTTAAACTGAAAAGTATTCTTTTGTAATACACAAGTACTAAAATCTTAAAAATCTAAATGAGTACAAAAAAATACACTCCCAACTGAGAAATTAGTTAGTGAAAAGCAATGTAAAAGATGGCATCTTTGTTAATTTGTGTGTAATATAACTGTACGAATGATTTTATGCTTCCTATATAAATGCTTTCATAGGTGTATACATTTAAATAAATTTTTAACTAACCTGTTTATAATAAATACCACACAATAATAATAATAAATATAAATCCACACATGCACTCGCCACTATGATCCTAAATCTCAAATGTAATTAATTCAATACGAGAAATTAAGCTTTGTATAAGAAATAAGCCAGTGTTAATAAAATAAATATAATTGTTAGTAATTTAAGTTATATTTTTTATTGTAGATTTTTTGTTGTATTTTGTGTCACAAATTACAACATTTTGTGAGACAAATCAAGACCGCAATAGATTAGCCATTTGCTAGATTAATTGCGTTCGATTGATTCAATATAAAAAGCCTTGCATTTTTTACATACGATTCCATTATAAAATTATGGCAAACTAGTAGAAACTTTAATCTTAAAACAAACACTTTATTAAAAGGGGATTTTAAATATGTCATAGTTATTCATATTTCAAACCTTATCAGAAGTTACGCTGTACGTTAAAGTTAACACGTTCGTTAATCACGAAGAATAACCAACTGTTATTCACGTTAATTAACAATGTTCGCTTAAAAAGCAACGAATCAGAATGTTAATATTATGAAAATCATTCTAATAGATTGATATTTATTAAGAATTAATCAGCTGATTGCTCAAATTGGTTGCTAATTAGTAAAAAATGCATCCGATTTTAAAAATGTCATTCATAAGAGAATCACACAAAACCTTTTTGCCACATCTCATTATTTCAAATCGTCTCTTATACTATATATGGTTTTTATCTCCCTTCGACTGTACTTTTGAATTATTTAAAAAACAAAATCGCAAAATTATATAATTCTTCTACTTAAATAATATCAAAAATATATATTTAAGCAAAATATATGATAAATATTCATTCAAGAATATTTAGAAAATTTTGAAAATATCATTATCAACGTCAAGTAAATGCTGAATCCGCAGGAAAGATTAACTGGGTTATAATTTCGTATAATTTTATAAAACACTTATTTCGAAGTAAGAGACCTCTTTATTTTATGTCATTCGAACCAAAACCTATCCAATGTGCGTTTATTGCATGGGCGAGTAATCCACACCTCTGCTAACAAACAACTTACAAAAATATTTTTCTAATTATACGAAATTGAACAAAATTATACAAATTGCATGTACTGAATGTTTAAAATGAATAACATTTTATAATTAATATGCTCCATGTAGGGAGCGGAGCTTGACTGATTTCATCATCAATGAATATTTTTTCGTAAGTAAATCATCCGTTATTTTTTTAAACGAATTTACGTAAAATTAAACCATACAATTAAAATATATATTTCTCATTTATGACTAAAGTATTATGATCATGAATTTAGCATATTATATGTTGGTGTTAAAATGAGTTAATATGACTGAAATATGATTATTGTAAAATATGTACTAAACTTTTTATAATTCCGTGAGTCTACAACATCTCCAGTTTGTGGTTTATGCATTTGTAGCCATAAGACATATTACGAATAATTATTGGATGATTTTGAAAAAAAAATCTTAAAAAAAGCAATCAATCAATTTCAAACCTAATAACCAAAAGAATATTTACGCGTTAAATTTATTAATATCAAAAAAGATGATGCAAATTACCAACACAGAAGAACATATTTGTATTTTCCATTATAGTTCTCTTCAGTAATGCGATTTCATAGGTTATTTGTAATGATTTAATTTTAATTTAGGATAAGGATGAGAACTTTTTTTTATTAAAAGTAAAAAGAATAGTATATTGTTTTACTATCTCCGACTCAACATAAATGGCCAAAATTGGATATATTTGTACGATTTTCAGTTGTTTATTGTAAAATTTTACATGGTAATAATAGAATTTAAAATCTTGAAAACATCGTTCTATGTTTGTTGTCTTGTAAATAAGAAGTCACTTATTATTAGGAGAAATGAGTTTCAATAGGACAGTATAAATATTGTTTACCTAAAATAAAATGCTTTCCGATGTATCATATAATTTAAAATATATATTTAAGTCACCGAAGGTAGATGCTCGTACCGGGAAAATATAGAGTGCATGCCTTGTGGTTTACCGAGTAAATATTTTTAAAGAACATCTCATTATAAGAAAGTTACCTTCACTAAAAATGCTATCGGCGTATTTTACGACCAAGTTTAAACTCGACGAAAAGATATCATTAAAAACTATTTGTATTTATCAGCGACCACCGGAAAGTTTTAACTCGAAAACATTTCCGTATTATTAAAATTTCTCTAATTGTTTGAAAGGTATTTTGAAAACTTTTCCATTATTTAGTTATAACGCTAATGCTTTCACATAATTCTTTCAGTACGTTTTGGGCTCGGAGACAACTTTTGCAGTATTTCTTTATTAACCTCGCAACCGAAAGCGTCGCAAAAACAAAATCACCCAACTTCACTTTCGGATATATTTTTTCGCCAGACAAAAAATAAATCCTCCAAGTTTCTTCTCTCTTGATATATAACTTATTTAATGAACGAAATAATTAAGTCAAGCCTCGCCTTTTTCGCTCACGAAGCGATGTTAACATTTTCATTTTCATATATAGTAACGATGTCGCGGCAGTGGCTTACCTAGCATATTTGATACGAGGCGAACATCTGCCATTTTAAAAACATGAAAAATTCGTCATTACTCTAAAAATCAATGCCGCTCCAAAGGTGCGCAAAATGTGACGGTGTCTTCTTTATTACGTCGGGGAATTAAAGATTTCTTTTTATTGCCGAGAGTAATTTTGGGAAGTTTCGACCTTTCCGTACGACCCCGATTTATTTATGATCTCGAGAAAGGAGAAAGAATTGTTTTGGAGCTGTCGGCGCGACGCGGAGAAAAATGTTCCGAGAGCGAAGCAATTAATCGGAGACAGTTGTCTCGAAACGCGCGCCCGCAGAGAAATCCTTTGGATCCCGTTTTTAGTTCACCCCTCGTTGAGAGCGTTTGCGGTAGCCCACCGATCGTATGTCATCATCATTAGCGAACTAATTACGCTCCATTAATTCAATTGGATCGGAACCAAAATTACATTCAGTTCATAGAGTTCACTTCGCCATTAATATTGCCTGTTTCCGGTACAAAATCTTGCAGACGGTTTGCTACAAAGCATCGGTAGAATGAGAACTAAGATGTAAATATATTTACAATCGATCCAATATAATATACTTAATATAAAATAAAATAATTTAAGCTCTATCTAAAATAATCATATGTAGACTTTTAACTTGGAAAACAGACAAAAAATACACCTGAAAGAAAACTTGATACACCAAAAGAACACATTTTGTAAAGAAAAAGGGCTTTAAATTTTCACAAAAAATTAGTATTCATTTTTTTCACATATAGTAAATGAATTGATAGTAAGTAATATTGCTAAAATAAAATACGGAAGTTTTTCGGTAGTGAAATTCTGCTTAATAAATGTTATTTTAAGAACACCTCGACTTTGACAAAACTATCATTTTAAAAATAAAGATATTGAGATTATTATACACTTTTAAATTGAAATAATGTCCAATACGACATAGCGAAATAAATAATAGTTTCGTTCTGTTCTGAAGGTTTAGGTGCTACGAAAGCGGAGTATGTGGTTCATTTCTAATCAAAAAGAGTAGTGAATTTACGAATTTTACATACATCATAATAAGTGGAATGCAAAAGAGAGATTCAAAAAAATTCTTTCTTTAAATCAGATGGAATTAGTGGGTAGTAAAAATCTAGAATTTCACCATTTACTTTAACAAAAAGAGTTTGCATTACGTCGTTAATAAAAAAATGAAAATAATATCTTTACTGTATAAAATTCATTATATGTCGTTACTAGTTAAAATCGAAGACATAAAGTTAGCTATTAAAGTGATTTATTTGTGAACGAATCTATCTTGTAAAATAATATTTGATCCGTTGACAAATAATTTGGGCTATAAACCCGTTTTTCAGGTAATGCTAGACAGATCAACCATAAGATCTAAAAAATATGCCGTCTTAGCGCAGTATGTTACATCAGCATGTATATGAAATCAGCTCTACAAAATTAAAAAAATTATCACCATTAATTAAATCTTTTGTTACCTTTCACATTTTGAGTATAAGTTACCAGTTTTTAAGCACAATTAATGCATACGACCGTTTTTAAAAAAACTCTAAATAAACACGCTGTTCTTATTTTAAACGGGCATCGGTTAGAAAATGGATTCAACTATTTATATATTTTTCTTAAAACGACTTTATTTATCAAATACACAAATATATATTGTTGTTGTCATTTATTTATAACGTAAAAGGGATGTTGCGGAAAACTTTGAATATCAAAGAGAAATGTGTTAAGCCAACGATACTTTTTATCGCAAACCGATGAGAAAATAATCCTTTTTACTGTCAATCTAAAAATATCATGGCATTTCATGTCTAAAGTTGGTCGGAATCTTTGAGAAACGTTTGAAGGTTTTTCAAGAGATTTGTCTGCCGAAAGAAGAAGGCGCGTCGCACGGAGTTTTGCGACGGTGTGCGTCGACTTGAGGTACATGTGAGTGCGCCGCGACGCCGCTAGACGTGTCGGCGTCGCCGTGGCGCCACCCCCGCGTCGCCATTGGTCGACGGCCGACACGATGCGCCTGCGCCCCGCGCGCCAACATCCCCCGGGCAGGGCGGGCAATCCGCCGCGACTCGACTACAGCCTTCAGTATCCGCAGCCGCGAGCTCACGGCCGCATCTTACTGACTAACCGACGAACGAACGGTCGTAACGCCACTCGTCACTCGAACACTCGCGCGGAATTCGAACCCGCGACACTATTAACACTTTACACTCCCGTATATAAAATTTATTTTTAACAGGTTTTTTTAATTGGCTTGTGATTTTTTTCTTATATTAGTTATCGTTCTCTATTAACTTTAACGTTAAACATTTAAATAAAATGGTAAAAATTCTGCTTAACAAAAAACTTTTATCTGAATTCAACGTTAGTAAAAAGTTCAGCTAGAGTAACAACATTAACTAGTATTAACAACGTATCAAACAAACTTTTAGAAAATAAACAACCGATTGTATTAGAATAAAAATCAGCGTATAATAACACTACAATATAATATAGATATGAACAAATAATGTACTCACTTCTTATTATTCTTCTGTCTTAAATATATTAGCATTGAAGTATATTATCTGACTTAAGAAGCTTGCTAACAACTGAAATAGTAACACGAGATTTTTTTAGATTGTTTTGTGAAGTGAAATATATATTTTTTTAAATCATTTCTTTTTTAATAAAACTAATAGCCATCGATAATAATTAGGATTAAAATAAAAAAACTTTCGAATAATTTTTTCGTTATAATGTCAGGTTTCTTCTAGCTGTATATGTATGAACCAAACTAAATACTTATTAACAATATATTTTTTTACAATATACACGTGGAAATTGTTTTCAGTTTTTTCAGGCTCAATTATAAATTTGATTGTTTATACTGAAGCGGTTTCTTATCGAAACAAATTATTCCAATCTACACATTGTGATATTTTCAGTGAAGAGCTGTAATAACACTGTTTTTAAAAACATTTATCTCATTTGTTTATCGTGTTTATTTTGATTCGTCGGCTTTGCTGTATACTGTTATGTAACATGTTGCTTCGTTAACGACTGCATATTATCTACACGTTTATAAATTCCCCTCGCGTTTCAAATTGTTGGAATAATAGCTAATGTAGCGAGAGATAAAATTGCATTGTATATTTTATCTTTTATCCGACGGACTTAAAAAAATGTTTTAAAGTTTAGAAAGAGAAAATAAATTGGACTATATTTTAATACAGAATCGGATAAATAACATATTATTGTTATCAGTATTTTATATATTTGTTTAAGATTAGACATTTTATTCATTTGAGCACGTTTTTTTTTTCATTTTATTGTATGGGCAAATTTTCTTATTTTACAGATAAAACATGTCATGACATTGAATAGATAAAAATGTTATCCGATTGATAGTGAACTTTTTAAGATAAAAAAATAAACTTTCGATAGACAATACTGACAATATCAGCAAAACTATGTAAAACAAATTGCGGTCAATCGGTAGAAGAAAGAAACTGAAGGCCGTCGTCAAAGTGGTGTAAGTTAGCAGATGAGATCTGATGATGTTGAAAATGCTGCGGGAAGGTTCAGGTTCGGCGGCAGGGCAGAGCGAAGGCGTCGGTGGGCGGAGGCGGGGGCGCGCCGCCCTTTTTTTGACCGCGTGGGCGCTTCTTGTAAGGGCGGGCGTTTTCGCCGTTACCACCACCACCGACTTCCCTGAGACTTTCGCCGAAAATGGAACTAATAACGGTAAGTTTCACTGCCCGTTTTCACATATTTCATTTTAAAATTCCACCAAATCGACAAAAATCCATTGACGTACGTTTAATTACTACTTTACACTTATCTAAAATTAATAAAACATTTTTTTTAATTATGCAAAAATGAATATCATGCTTAAATTTAAAGTATAATCCTTGAAATAATAAAGAAACTCTTAATATAAATTATATCATAAAATTTATGGAACGAAAATATGTTATAACAATTCACGTAAAATACGACTACATCATGAAATTGTTAAGCCGATAATTTAAATAATAGACGAAATCTTGAAAGTAAAATTCAAAACAATAATCATAAATGTAAGCAGTCCTTAACACAAACCTTAAATACAATTAAACCACACATTATATATATGCAACATATAAAAATAAAATGTTGATATTCTACAAAAAGATATATTTTTTTTTTAAATCTAACTTAAATGTTGATGAATAATATTTAAGATGCCAACTCTTAAATATAATATTTATCCATTTAAGTATTCGAATATTTGATGTACGATAAGTAAACTGTAATATTTTTAATACAATGATACAACTTGCCTTTAAAAACGATCTGCAATGGACCTTATTAAGTTACAATGAATCATTGTGTAATAATATAAGTCATGTAATACTATGTATTATAGACAGTATTGTTTTAAACTGTACGAAGTATTAAAAATAAACAATTGACGGTTTTTAAGTGGCATAAATAATTGCATAATTGGCGGAAAAATAAAACAAAGACAAGTTGTTACGAATTTATGGCTACCGATTGCTGCCTAATTTACAAGTCCAACAAGAGAATTTTGTCTGAAAGTTGGTCTTTTATTTTATTGGAGGGGAAATTGTTTGGATTTGAATTTGCGGCTTGCAGGTTTAAAGCGAGATAGGGCACGGACTGGCATTTTGCTCGAGCATAGGTCATGCAGATTAGCGGTTAAATAATTGCGGTGTTTAAACTTTTTTGTTTATTACGATGCAACACAATTAATATATTATTAATTCAGCGTTCAAGGCGCCAGTGACTTTAAATTTTTTTACCTGATTGAATTTAAGACTGTAATAAAATAACTTCATAATGGCAAAGCAATGTTTTTTTCATATATAATAAAAAACAATTAATGTTATGTTCATATTTCTATACGTAAAAAACTATGAGGGTTCCAGGTATAATATGTTAATAAATATAATGGTATGACAGTTTTATTATTTCTGCTTATACGTTTATGTCAAATAAATAAAAAAAGGCACCATACATTTTTTTTACCGTACAAATAATTGATTTAGTTATGTTAAAAATAAGCAAAGATTCAATAAACGTCGTTGATTATATTGTATTTTGTTGAATTGTTTTCTAAAAAATATTTATGAAAATTATTCAAGACCGTCGGAAGGTCTTGGTACAAAATATTTTTTTTGCGAGAAATAGCGAGTATGCACTAAAATGTGATGAGACAAAGGCCGTTAGTTGTTATATTAAAATGTAAAAAACCTGCATAATAGTCTATATATTAATAATATTTAAGATACAAAAAAACATAATAGATTTGTGTAAAAAAATGTTATAGAAAACTTTTAAAAATAAAACTACGTAAGCCATTAAAAACGTTACGTTTGTAGTTACTTATTCATATCCAAAGTATGTTAATTCAAACAAATCATTTCATTCATTTATAATAACACAAAAAATGATATGGAAAATATATTTCAAATAAACGAGATTATCTGAATAATAATTTGTAAATAATTTAAGATGATCAAAGTTAAATGAAAATCTTTTTCTAAAATTATATACTAGAACTAACGGATTTATTATTTAGTCTCTATTTGAGTAATAGTATTGAAATCCATGAAACATAAGGAATGACGTTTATAAAAAAAATATGTTCAACTCAACACATAATTAGCAAAGTTATATTTATAATTAATATCAAAGTTATATGTGAAGTGAGCGTTTTGTTCGCGAGTAATTCTCTCTTTTTGTCTTCGTTTTATATTTATTAATGCATTATTGGTATCAAGCATGTGCTACCACTCATTTTTTATCACAGATAAACGTGATAAAAATACTAATGAGTATATTCTATATAATTTATTCAGTTTTCAATAACATTCTGAAAGTTTTATCGAATAAAGTTAATTATGGCTAGCTATTATTGCCGTCTTAATTAATATGTATTGATTGTTAACTTACATATAGTTTGAGAATATCCTACGTTTCATGGCGTCTGGTCATTATTATTAATTCAAAACTAGCATGGCAATAATTATTACGATATATTTACGAATAAATTTAAAACTTATGAATAACCATAACAATGGTGGGTAGCAACTTTCTCGTTGATTATAATAGATTATTTTCAATAACAATATAATTTGAGAAAAATGTATTGATTTATTCCGATACTGAATACACGATTCGTTCTACAGAGTTATAAGATGGAAATATAATATATTACATTTTTAAGGCTGATCATTTCTTAGATTTTTGGTTGCCAACCCAAATTGCTGTACTTAAATTGAAAATTGTGTTTCTGCTTCTGGTCGGCTTTACAAGGAAATTCACATTTTTTGTGCTTATTGAGTGACTGAGTTGAATTTTGAACGAAAACATATGCCAAGTCTTCAAGTAGTGTAAAACTGAGTGAGGTATTTCCAAAACAAACTTATTCCACAATGTCAAAATTTAAAAACGCGTATTTTTGTGTGAAAGAACATTTTGGAACGATTTTTGCAAAGCTATATCATTTATTTAGATTAAGTTTGATATCAAATATGATACATAAAATTGTATGACACAAGCTTAAATAACTAAATAAATAGCCTAGCCACCAAACAACGTAAACCAGTATCATAGATCGCTGAGGTGCGCCCGTACTTCGTTGCGAGAGGCTTAGGGTTTGAATCCTTTATCCGATGAGAGTTTAAAAAGCACATACTGCAATACTGGGTGTCTAATGGGCTAAGAAATTGGCTGACAATCAATTCTCGTAAAAAAAAACATCACGTCAAGATGAATCTTCACACAATCGAAATCTATATTCTTCATTTCTGAATTTATTAAATTCTCCTTCTATTAAAATTAATACGCTCTACTTTCGGGGAAAATATAGTAAAACAATATTTTTTAAATTTAGTAGAAATTTAATAGTTGCTTTTCAATTGGAATCTATTTTTTCATCTTCTTTTCATGACGAACTGGGTTATACAGCTATTGCACGAGTATAGCCACTCATATCCTATTTTATCATATTAACCTTATTTGTAGTTGTTATATTTACGTATATCGTATAATACATATATATTTTATGGATGTATAGTACCATAAGATAATGTCAGTCTATTTATCAGTGAACAGTCATCAAAACAAGTATTGAGTTACAAATACGTCGTTACAAAATAATACCAATAATTGAAAGCTTTGATGAAGTTTATAGAAAGGTACGGAGTGACACGAATGTATTGGATAGAAGATATGCATATAAATTCAGCATGTGCAGCGGGCTTTTGTGTCGCTGGGCTGTCGCTGATTCACTGCCACTAATTGCAATTTCAATTTATTGGCTTGCGAGTGTAACAAAGCACTTAGTCTGTTTATCAAATGAAACGAATTTATTATTTAACGTCTGCAGGAAAAATTAAATAGGTCGTGAAAAATATTCAGTTATAACAGGCGTATTACTTACCAAAAACTCGATATGGCATTATAATAGAATTTATTATAAATAAGAATAAAGGGATAACTGAAAAGTATCACTAATAAAACTGGAAAATTTTAAGGAACAAAATTTGATATTTGAATTGAGAATTAAAAATCGAAAATGCCATTTTACTTTAGGCAATACGACAGGCATAAAATAAATTCATTTTTAAAGAAAAAACTTACTTAAATGTATGAATAAATTGATACAGAGGTTCTCTTCTGTTCGTCCCGAATGAGTTTTCATGATAATCACTCACTTCAATGTATTAGTAATCTTTACAATAAAAATCATAAAAAGCACACACACTTTAAGGAAATAACAACTGCAGTAAACTTTTACAAGTATCAGGAAATATTTTTTTCATCATGTCCGCTCTGAGAGTGAAGCACATATTTATATCTACACGGTTTGAATATGTCCATTTCGAAAGTGGAGTACGTAGATCTATGTATTGTGAAGATATTTATTGACAGATTATTTTTCATGAAAATTTCCTATCGGCCAATTGCTCAACCCATTGGTATCTAGTATCTATTCCTGCATTTTCGATTTTTTTTAAAATAAGGCAGACATTGGAGTCGACCCTGCATTCACCAGATGTGACGCGCGCACTTAAACTAATCTAACCTAGCCTCTTGGTTACTCGATAAAAATAATAAACACGACCCACACAAGTGTGACAATGTTCAGCGTAGAGATTTAATTTTACTTAATTGTCACAACTTTTACAGATGTATGGAAGAATTTTGTTACTGTAAATATTTTTTTGCGGCATACACAATAATATTAAACTATACATTACTGACTACAGATAAATCGTCGTTGTTAAGAAAATAGTCGATAACTAAAAAAAATCCAAAATCGACTTTTTTGCATAAATTAACGTAATATGCCCAACATGCATTTAATTTTTAATCATGCAACACGCATGCATAAAATTATAATTTACTGCAATATATGACTTATAACAAGGGAAAATAATGCAAAAAGTCATCCTGATTTTAATGCACAAAATAATCTTCAAATATGATTATCTCCACAAAGTGTTTTTGCGAGTTAATGACTATTTCTTTACAAAGACGAAATATTTCTTATTGTTTTTTATACCGTGTTCGTTCTCAAAGTGAACCATATGAATCTACACAGTGTGAATATATCCACTCTGAAAGTGGAGTATATGGATCTGCGCAATGTGAAGACGTCTTGACAGATTATATTTCACGAGGATTGTTTCTCAAACAATTGCTCAACCCAATGGACATCCAGTCCTACATTTTTTTTTTAATATAGCAGATAGTATTGAACCCGCGTTCCACGGATTGTTTAGGCGCGCACGCTATCAACTACGCTAACCGGGGAGGAATATTTCAAATATTATAATATTTTTCGATGGTATGTAGTAATTTGAGGGTTGAATTATTATTTCAAATATTTCTACAACTTGAATAAAGTAATATCATCGAAAGTTTAATCTCGGTAGCTTTATAAAATATACAAAATAATAAAAAAAAAAACGTATTATGATTTAATACCCTTCGCATTGAAAGAGAAAACTAAAAACCTTCAGAACAGATTAGAACATCATATTGCATGTCAAAGATAGTGTGAAATAAATCAAGCTGGCACTCGAGACGTATTACTTTTGAATCTAGACAGAAATGTCAAAATAGGGGGGACATATTTTATGTAGTGGATCTGATGTGGAAGGCCGTGTCAAAAGTAAATTTCTATTCATCGAAAAGCTGTCCAACTTCGCCGTAAGATGACAATCGCCCCTCCGAAGAATAATTATGGACACACATCAGACAACACCCGAGATGTATAATATTTTAAAAGGTTCACCTTACCTCACGTTGGTGTTATTTCTCTTACTAGTGATCTGTATAATACATTCATCAATTTTCACCTGTAAAAAATGAAGATTTCAAATTTAATCAAAATTATTTGAAAATGATGCGGTTGTGCAAATTGTAAATATTGTACATATCTGTACATATCACGTGAAGAAAATTGTCAAAACATCTCTTCATATTGCGAAGATCCATGTACTCAATTTCTGGTATGGAAATTTTCGTATAATGAATATCTATATGCTCTTATTTGGAAGCGAACATGGTAGTGTATGATTAAGATTATACATATACAATTTATAAACAATTAGTTAAGCCACGGATTAAAACACATTTAAGGATCTTCTTATTAGTAAGAATTAGCCTACCTAAAAGCTAAGTATTCCGTTAAAATTTCCGGATTTGTTTCATGGCAGAAAAAGTTTGGGAAATCTTGATTTAAGCACATCTACTACGTATGTTAAATGTATGGATTTATGTAACGAAAAAACTTAGCGAAATTTTGTGAAAATTTATAAGAGTTGGTGGCTAACCAATCGTGTATATTAATTTATTTATGGATTTACTCTGGACTCAAACTAGTGACCTCATGTGTCAAAACGCACTGCATTTACTAACTTAGCTTTTAAACGATAAATTATCTTGTCTTATAAACGTATGCTTACCCAAAGGTTGAAATTATACAGCTTGATAATATCATTAAGTGAGTGATCCTAATGACATACGTGAAAAGGGACGATATTATTAGATAATACACAATTATGGATTGTGTATATTAAGATGAAAATTAAATAACTGAAAGCCATTTATTTATCACAATAAAAATAATGATAAAAAAAATTATAAATTTTTTTTCACCCTGAATGCTGTAAAGAATGTTTTGATTTCATATATTTTGAAGGGGGTGATAAAATTGGCGATATTAATTTAATTTAAGAAATGTTAGTCAATTTTCAAACCATTCTTTTGTCACTTTTTAAAAATGAATCTACGATAAAGTGTTACATATTCGTTCGGTAACTCACATTAGTTATTAAGTATGTTATTGAAATGACAGGTAGGCAGCGGTGTGCACTGAAATGTGTGTGAAATATAAACGTTTTGTTTATTACGACGTATTTTACAGGTCATTGAATGTTTGTGCAATCAATTCTCTGCAAAGGCAAATTAATTTCATGTTTCAACTATCAGGAGCAACATATGAAGTTAACAAACACAACGCAAGGGCGAAGTGAAAATGAATTGGCGGCGAGAAGCTGAGGGGTATGTTTATTCGAAAGCCCGTTCAACCACAAAGCCGCAACTTAACACCACCATACGAATTATATAGTGTTATTGACTTTATAATAAGCACTGAATACTTCAACAAAAAGACAACATTCAAATAATATATTCATTTAATTGTAGGTAACCATGGTTACACTAACAACCATAGATTTTAAGATGCCCAGATAGAATATTTCTTAAAGCTCCCAAGTGAAAAAAAGTGAAAAAAATAAACACACCAATAAATAGCAAACATAAATTATTTTATATAAATATTTTTTAAAAAATATAAAAAGAAATATAAGTCATAAAAAATTCATTTTGGCTTAATAAATACATTATCAATCAATAAAATTGCCATTTTCAGCTATCAAAAGTCAACTTTTATGTTAAAAAATTTGAATCGATTTTATTTCTCTATGGTCTTCTGTCGCGTTGAATTAAATTGTTTAATGATTACAACATTACATAATTTGCATCTACTTAACAATAGATACATTGTACAAAATATAATGTTTTTATATTCTGAAAAAATAATATTATAATCAATTTTATTCACTATTTTAATTTAAAATAACTAATTAATTTTCAATTGCCTATATAAAAATGTAATTAGGTATAAAATGTTTAACAATAATTTAATATTTATAGTAAATAAGCTTTTGCGTGTAAATATAAATAAATACACATTGATTTATAAACCTATTTTTTTGCAAATTATATTTTACGAGGTCATAAAATAAGTAATTAAAATAGTTAAATTAGAAGTATTTACCTACTTTTGTAAAAACTCTCGACTCTGGTAAGATTTGCTGTAAATAAATTCCAAATTAATGGGAAAATTGCTTTGAGTGTTCTTTGAGCTCGTACATACATTAAAAAAAATCATTTAAAATATTCGTCGCTGTAAAGAAAATATAAGATTGTGACTCCACTTTGGCACCCCTCCCCCCAATTTAAATGAAGTATTCGCAATGTACCCACGAGTGCGAACGCAAGGTAAACATCTCTTTTAATGGAAATTTATTCTTTAAGAAAATATGTTTTCATGCAAAAAACGGAAATATTTTAATTATAAATGCCACTGCCGAAAATGTAAAGCATGGGGAATATATATATATTTTTTGCTAGATTGGGGAAACTTCGTTCCCCCGAGAAGCTTAATCACATTCTATTCTATCAACACAACTCTCCGACTTGCGGAATATTTTATGGATTTCTCCATATTATCAAGTTGTCGGAACACAAATTACAATCTTATTTGTGAGTCCGGAACAGCTTCTAAATAAAAACTTTTTCACGTCAACATACTAAAAATAAAAAAGCTAAACATAAGTTACGCAGATAATTCATTGCAAAGTTGTAATTAAATTAATTCAAAAACTCCAATTCTTTCAAAATAATATATTTGTAGCAAATCGTATATAGGAATCGAATTATGATGGGCTCTCGATTAACAGCGGTGGCCGGTAAAGTATTTCGCAGATAAACGATTCATAGTTAATTAAAAACATCAATAAAAATGTCAAAGCATATTATTTTTATTTGATTTTACACTAAGGGTTGACAGTCACGAATTACAACCTCACTGATAAATAAAAAATGAATGTGTTACAATATATCAATTATTATTTCTGAATAAGACCTCAACAAACGGTTGAATAATTTAAATTATAATAAAATGCATACAACTTTTTGCCACAGTAATATTTTCGATCATATAAAGTGACTATATTTATAACCAAAAGTTTTTTTTATATATGTACCATATTCGCCCCTAGAGTGAAGTATATGGATTTTTACAGTGTGAAGATATCCACTCTAAATGTGGAGTATGTGGATCTCCGCAATGTGAAGACGTCTTGTCAGATTAATTTTCCTAAGAATTGTTTGTAAAATATGCCAAGGTGAATCCTGGTCCGCATTTTGAGATTTTTAAAAATCCGACAGATGTGGGAGTCGAACCCGCATTCCCCATTCAATTTTGTCGTTTTGAGTTATAAATGCATATAAATATGTTATATAGGCATATGCTGACCAATATCGGACACTTGGATTTATTGTAAATTTATGATGAAAATTATTAAGAACGAATTTGTCATAAGAGTTTTAATCATTGCGAATGAATGATTTTATAAATATTATCTATGTTATCTTTCATTATTCTTTAAAACTCCATTAAATAAATCATTATAATATCCACTTGACTAAAAGAAATGGATTTCAAAAATATGAAAATGACCACTCTAGAAGTTTATGGATCTCCATGTTGTCACTACTTATTCGGAGGGATTTTTTTTTCATAAGACTTGATTTTCAATTAATGGCTCAGCTTATCGGCTATCTAGTTTTGTATCTTTGGTTTTTTAAATCCTAATTTACTAAATTGTAATTTACTAATAAGAAATTACAAAAATATCTGCCAGAGATGGTAGATAATACAGTATATACAATACAAATAAGAAAGTTAATTTGTGCACATGTTGAATGTAAATTTTATATTAATAAGATATATTCGAAATGCTTTTGAAATTTTGATTTTAATTTGAGGCGGAGCAATTCATTCGAAAGCCTAAATGTATGATAATTTGATGAATCCCCACGATCATTCATTACGACAAAAGGGATAAAACATTCGCCGACCATAACATTACATAAAATAAACGCCAGTCGCTAACATTGCCCCTAATCCTTTTTATAACCTCAGTTTGCTTTGAATTGTAGTCCCCCTTTTGAAACAATGATGCCCTTAACAAAACATTTCATACCCTACCCTAGACGTAAACCTACCGCCGGGCGTTTTGGTGTACTTGTTAAATGTATTTTTTTACACTTAACCTTTTGTACTATAAAATAAATTATAATTTTCAGTCACCTTTTTGCGGACGAAATTGCTACTATGGATAATACCGCGCAGTTATACACCGGTAATGATCTCTGTTGTTGCTTTGAAACACCTTTTCAAGCAAATCATAATAAAAAGTAATCGTGAATTTTACTTAAATTGGTCCACAAGTCTTATAAGTTAATGAATATTGTTTAATGAACTTTCCTAACCAGAATTAGCCTTTGTACTTACACATTAAATGTCCGCAGTGACTTAAAGTCTCGGTTTTGTTATTATATGATATTACACTGCAATATACGGTCGCAGAAATAAACTGTTGAAGATATTGTAAAATTATCTGATTAAAGAAGTTTTTATCGTTTTATATAAGACCACAACAATCTTGACGTAAATTATACTACTTAAAAACAACTAAAAGAGTTTTAAGAGGTAATAAGAGTGCGTATATAAACTAAAATAAAAAATATTAATTTGAGGCACACCTTCAAAGTAAACGTATAAAAATGGATTGTTTACATAACTTGTAAAAACTTTTTTTTTTAGATAATTATTTCTTTTTTTAAATCGTCTCTTTATTTTTATTTGGCATTACTTCAGCACAGAGGTCTAACTTGAAATTAAAGCGCCTGTAGTCAGTTAACATAAATGCGCTTTTTATAAGCACATGCGTATAAAATAATGGGATGTAAATATAAAAGTATTCAAATTCATCAAATAATTATATTTAAAAAAATCCAGAATTTTGGTCATGTCTCCTTAATGCTAAATTAGTTTTAGCCCAAAACATTACACATTTTCAAATATTTGTTAAAATATAACGCCATTTTTTTTGATTCGATCATGCACCTATTTTTGAAATGCATTAACAATAAGATCTGCTTTACAAACCATTTTCTAAAACTTTTATAATATTTATATTTCCACTGAAATTTTAACCAAAATAACTAAATTTTTTTCATTCTCACATGCGCCACCATTGTTCTTTTCTTAAATAACTTAAGCTCTTGTTATTAATTCATCGTCGCCGTGCTGCAAAAACCAGATCCAAAAATTAGATTTAGAAATAAAAAAATTTAGAGTTTAGATATTTCCTATACATACCGATAGTAAAATATTATACTAATGGACTGTTTCGGTGAGTAGAAAGTGTTAAAATAAGAGAACTGGCATTGAAAAGTCGTCTTCGACTAAAGCGCACTTCACTGGTTTTCGCTTAACACCGACGATGTGTTGTGTTGTAAACGATTTAAAAAATAATAATTTGGTATATTCTCAAAACATAAAATAACAATAAGAAGCATCTTTCTGTGACATAATAATAAGAGAACGTTTAATTAAATAGGCCAAGTGGGGAGACAGTGACAAGTTGAAACCAAGTAATATATTGTATTACCATATTACTGTTTAGATTTGTCGCACTAGACGTCATCTGCTTGTCTCAGTTTGTAATATTAAAAAGTACTTGAAGATCTTCTGTTAATTAACAAACACGCAGCTGATACGTGCTTAGACACAATGACAAGAAGTAATGGTTTAGTTACGATTCAATACATTTGATCTTTTGGTGAAAATTAATGAATATTTCCACCTGGTGCGAATATATTTGACAGCGTCCAACACTATTATTTTACAGTGAAATCTTTGATTACGAATAACTTATTTTACAAGTATTTTGCAAGACAAGCAAACATATATATAAAAAGTAACTATTGTAGATAAACGAGCAAACTCTATAAATACAATATGATACGACAATAAAATGCAATACCTGGTCACAAGCTTCAGCCTGTGTATCATTCCAAGAATTTTAAGATCAAAACGCACAGCCTAAAAATTTTCTTATCGTCAACCCTACGTAGTAGATAAACATTATAATCCCGACAAATTAGCACGCACTTTAGTAAAATTCAAGTAAGATCTTAACCGGCTATTTGCAGGACACGTCACGTTTGTTACGTACCAGTGTATATACGAAAAGTGATTCACAAACATGGCGGCTAATTTATTTTTTATTTCTCATACATTAAGCAAAAAAAATACCCATAGATTCTCGTATTATTTTATCAAATACTCCATCATGCCCAAGAAAAATATTTTAAAAGTGATATTTTAATACTTTTAAAGAATTTAAATGATAATTTCAGTGAACCTGAGTGGTTTAACTATGTAATTATATTATGTAGTTTGGTAGATCAACAGGAATTTCGTAAAATAATATTATCAGAACAACTTCTTTTGATTAATATTATTCTGTTTGTAGTGTTTATGTTTGGGTTCGGTGAATCCCCGTAGGCTAGAACTATTCGATAGTGACTTATTGTGATTCTACAATGGGATGTGTACGAGCTTATAGAAATCTCCCAGGTGTAGCAGGTAACACTATATACTATATAACGTTGTATGTATATTGTATATAAGTGAAAATTCATAGTACATATCACTAATAGTGCGCTATGTAACAAAATACAGTTAATTGAAAATTTATATTTCTGTTGGAATTATAGTTCAACCTTGTATGGTAAAAAAAAAAGAATTATTATTAAAAGCTTCTTTTTATATCTCTACAAGTTTTTTTTTGTAATTAGAAAAAAGATTGGTCTTTCGTGATCCACATTTTTTGGCACATGGATTATTGGATACATTATAACGCATGAAGCACTGTTTAAAATTATACTCGGTGTATAAATAAAATCTCGCCACGATTGACGTGCAATAATATGTGCATGATTTATTTATTTACTTTATACATGTTGTAATATCACAAATTATAAGTTTAATA